>JARQOC010000635.1:0-67932 GCA_033576535.1 Allobates femoralis | reverse complement strand
GAGGACGGTAGTGACCAGAGTAAACAGAGGGTAACTAAGCTGCGCGCGCTCGGCTTAGTTCCCCGATGTTTACCTTGGTTACCAGCGATGTTGCTGCTGGTTGGTCGCAAAGAGACTTTCCAGCGATTCAGTCCAGATCGGATCGCTGGTGGGATCGCTGGAAAGTCTCAGTGTGTAAAGGGGCCTTAAGAGTTCAGTAGAAGTAATTATTCCCTGATTCTTATCTGTTGCTGTCACTGTGATTACTGTCCATATTTGTGAGCAAATCAATCATCAAGACTTTATTGTAGTTATTTCTTTAGTCCCTAGATAAAGTAAAAATGGAGATGAGCACATGTGAGGAGCCCTGGGCGTGCAGTGTACCCTCGCCCCTGGTGACTGCTTCTGGACAGAGGTGAGACCTCTGAGAAATGTCTGCTTTTATATTGTGCATGTGTTTATATTGTATTTTATAATGACTAAGTAGTTCTTGGAATATACTAAAGTAGTGCATATATGACAATCCTTGATAAATATTATTATTATTATTATTATTATTATTATTATTATTATTATTAATAATAATAAGTATTTATATAGCGCTATTAGGATACATGGCGCTTTACAATTTAGAGGGTAGACATAGACAAGTGGTCAAAGACGACGACCACAAACGGCGACAAACGATGACAGATCACAAGTAGTAATACGGGTACAATAGGGCCGGGAATCCTGTCCGCGAGGGCTCAAATTTATACTTATATTACCGGGAGATAAAAAGAATATCTACTTTTTAGGCTCAAAATTCTGTGTTGATCAATTTCGTAATATACTTCTTTTTTTTTTTTTTTTTTAGAGATTTGCCTGCACAGACGTAGATGAGTGGTATATTTCTGATTGCTGAGAACCACCACTAGAGGGAGCAGTCTGCATACAGCAGGGTGATTGAGCTCATTGTATAAACAGTATGCACTGCTACAATGATCACAGATTGGGGGCTGCAAGCCTCAAGACCAGTGTAACTTCAAACTCATGGGCCCTGATGAAAAAGCTCTGAGAGGGCCCCCAATTATTGCAAGTGTTTAATAGTATTGGTTATCTGTTATAGGCCAGAGGGACTTTTGGGGGCCCCCTAGATCTCCAGGGCCAGGGTGCGATCCCAACCTATGCACCTTTTGTAGTTACGCGCCTGCTCAAGATCCATGTCACCTCCCCCCATAAAACTATGTGATGGCTCATCTGATAACACAAAGTAATGGTCTTCAAGACTGTAATAATTCAGGGTTTGTAACCCACAATAATGGTGCCTTTTTTTGTGCCTCCACTTGGTAAATTTGCTCCTTTTTTGATTCCCACACAGGGTCTTGCTTTATGAACCCCATTCGATGATTTTACCCCTTTTTAATAACCACATAGAGTCCTTGCTTATGCACCCATTAACCTTTTTTTAAGTCCTTGTCTGTACCCCAGCCCAGTTATTTTGCCCCTTTTGTGTCTCACATAGTTATAATACCCTGTATATTCTCTACTAATAATTTTATACTCCCACAAAGTAATGGTGCATCCTTTTGGATCCCTACAGGGTCATTTTGCCCTTTCTTCCCATCTCAAATAAATAATGCTTTGCCCTATCTCCATCCTTTGGAACTCAAATAATGTGTCTACAACAATTCAATCGTTCTTCCATTGTTTCCCCAAAAATAAATGTCCCTTATCTCCACCCAAAAAGTCATGGTGCCCACACAAACTGTGGTTTTGGACGCCCCACAATGTATTAGTATTCCCTATGCCTCCCACAATTTAATGGTGCCCTCTCAAAGTAATAGTGCCTTCACTTAATGCTAATTCTTGCTTTGTTCCCCCAAAATAATAAACACTTGGGTTTGGCACAGAAAGTAAGTTGACCTCACTGCACCGTGCTGCCGGCATTGACCTGTACACAGCCCTGGCTTTTTGGCGTGAAGTACTAACTAGAGAGAATTGTCTCTTTAGAGAAGAAGAGGATTTGAACTCCAGTTCCACCTATTGGAAGTAGCAATGCTAAAAGTCAATATCGACCCTTTAACAAGCCAGAAACTCAATTTGCAGACACAATGTTTCACGATATTGGTCCACGTCATTGCAAAGTAAAAGATTCATAGACTGTGAGTCCCTGCCCCTCCTGTACCTGTACGCCCTAATCACCTAGATTTAGTGCACTTGTTCTTGTCTCCCTTATCGTCATGTAAAGCGCCATGGAACCTAATGGCGCTATATAAATAAATAATAATAACAATAATAATAATAATAATCTGGTTTGGTTAGGTGAGAGGCAAAGACTGGGATGTAAGGGATAAGATTTCTCCTTATTGAGAGTAAAATACCAGGTCTGGCATGTCAGTATGAGGAGACTTGAATAGCTTAGTCATATGACAAGGCTCATTAAAGGGTCAGTATTGACTTTTAGGATTGCTATTTTCAATAAGTGGCGCTAGAGTTCATGTCCTTTTCCTCTATGAAAAGGCAATTTGTATGTTTCCCAGAGAAGCAATGCAGCATTTAAAGAGGTTATCCGGTCTAAATTGATAATTCTGCAGTCGCTCTATGTGACTACACACTTACTGTATATACGTGAGTATAAGCTAACCCAAGTCTGAGCCAAGGCCCCTAATTTTACCCCCCAAAACTGGGAAAACTTATTGACTCCAGTATAAGCCTACGGTTGGAAATGCAGCAGGCCCCATCCTGGTATATAGCCCCTCATCACTGGTATATAGTGCCCCATCACTGGTATATAGCTCCTCATTACTGTCTATAGACCAATCACAGTATATAGCCCCATCACTGGTATATGGCCCCCACCGGTGGTATATACCTCCTCATTACTGTATATAGCCCCATCACAGTATATAGCCCCCATCACTAGTATATGACCCCCACCGGTGGTATATACCTCCTCATTACTGTATATAGCCCCATCACAGTATATAGCCCCCATCACTAGTATATGACCCCCATCACTGGTATATAGCTCCTCGTTACTGTATATAGCCCCATCACAGTATATAGCCCCCGTCACTAGTATATGGCCCCCATCACTGGTATATAGCTCCTCGTTACTGTATATAGCCCTATCACAGTATATAGTCCCCATCACTGGTATATGGCTCCTATCACTGGTATATAGCTCCTCATTACTGTATATAGCCCCATCACAGTATATAACCCCCATCACTGGTATATGGCCTCCATCACAGGTGAAAATCTCGGCTTATGCTTGAGTATATATGGTAGCAGTGTCCGCACTGTTCATTTCGAGGATTCCCTGGTCTCTAAGACGATAAGGAACAGCAATTGTGCAGTATTCCCAGTCACTCGGCCAGATTCCCTGACTAGTGAACGTGGCCTTGCTCCATACAAGTGTATGGAGCAAAGCCGTGCCCACTATACTTCCACGCCTAATAGTCAGACACACCTGCTCTATACACTTGTATTGAGCGAGGCCATGCCCACTAGTTGTGTTGTGCCAGGAACATGCATACCGCATAACTGCTAATCCTTGCAGCGCTCAGTGCTGGGAGGATTGATAAGTCTGCAGTCACATAGCATGACTGCAGCCTTTTCGTTTTAACTTGGACAACCCCTTTGAGTCTCCTCACACTCGCATATTACTCTCCACAAGGAGAAACCTTACCCCTTAGATCCCAGTACTGGAGTGAATGTTGGGGCAGGGCGTGGACAGCTCCTTGCTTTGCCATACTATTGAGCTACATGCACATTATTATTATTTATTACTGAAGGGCCATTTATTATATGGTGCTTTACATATAAAAAGGGGCATAAATAGACAAGTACAATAATCATGAACAATACAAGGCACAAACAGGTACAGAAAGAGAGAGGACCCTGCTCGCGAGGGCTCACAGTCTACAAGAGATGGGTGAGGATACAGTAGATGAGGAGAGAGGACCCTGCCTGCGAGGGCTCACAGTCTACAAGGGATAGGTGAGGATACAGTAGGTGAGGGGAGAGGACCCTGCCTATGAGGGCTCACAGTCTACAAGCGATGGGTGAGGATAAAGTAGGTGAGGAGAGAGGACCCTGCCCACGAGGGCTCACAGTCTACAAGGGATGGGTGAGGATACAGTAGGTGAGGGGAGAGGACCCTGCCTATGAGGGCTCACCGTCTACAAGCGATGGGTGAGGATACAGTAGGTGAGGAGAGGACCCTGCCTCCAGGGTTCACAGTCTACAAGAGATGTGTGAGGATACACTAGGTGAGGAGAGAGGACCTTGCCCACAAGGGTTCACTGTCTACAGAGGGATGGATGAGGATACAGTAAGTGAGGAGAGGGCCCTGCCTGCAAGGGTTCACAGTCTACAAGGCATGTGCGAGGATACAGTAGGTGAGGAGAGAGGACCTTGCCCATGAGGGCTCACAGTCTACAAGGGATGGGCAAGGAATACAGTAAGTGAGGAGAGAACCTGTCTGCGAGGGCTACATCTACAAGGATGGGCGAGGATACAGTAGTTGAGGTATAGCTGGTTGTGCGCATTTAGTGACTGAGAGTCACTGCGGGTTGTACATTCAGAGGATTTAGATCCAGCTGGTTGTAGTGTTTGGAAAGGGATTGTGGGCATCAGGCCAAAAATGTAGAGCGGGTACTCCGGTGCTGGAGACATCACTGTGTTTTACCGTTTTACCGTAAAAATAGTTACACTTTTTCCATGCAGAACTATAATTTCAACCACAAACGTAGAACATGAGCTGGATGTGCCTTAGATTTAGATTATTGGCGGTCGCGCGTTTCGGACTAAGACTGACTCTGAGAATTGGAGTCTTGTATTTCCTTTTTGTGGAGGACAGTTGGTTAGACGTGGATCAGCACTGCCCATCTTACTCTATGGGATCCAGCTGGGGCTAGTAGCAGGAGTTTGAGCCGCTCCTCGTCCTCTGTAGAATGTAAAGTATCTACTCTATTTCATGCAGACTTTCTCCGGTTCAAAACAAACGTGACTGCGTGTACTTACAGATACGCATACTGTCACTGGCAATTCAGTGTAATAAAGAGTTACTGCTGCAAATATGGCGTAAAGGAAGAGGCCGAGTCTTCAAAAGTGTCCTGCCGCACACAATAACAGAGCTTGAGGACAAGGACCGATCCCAACCTCCTTATATTTAAGCCTCCAACATTAAGGCCAACTCCAATAACCCATTATATACTAAAAATCAAGCTTCACTGCTGAAATCTCCCAGAATTCCCTGCTGACTCAGTGCAAATTACCTGGGCCGTATAGACCTTGCAGTCATTACATCCGACACTGTACAATTAAATTGTCAGTGAATCTTAGGAGTTCGGCTAGGTTAGAGGTCAACATCAGGTCAAGCAGAATTGTGAATACAGCTCTGGGTATTATACAGGGTGTAACACAGAAATTACAAGACAAGGGATGCATTTACAAAATTACTAAACTTTCAGAATATGTTCTATCTATGAACACCCAGCATAACCCTTCTGCCAAATATTATGTACCATAGTTCAATGCTGTCAAAATAGCTCTGACCCTCAAGATGGCCTCCACAAGAGCTGTCAAGGTATCCTGGGGTATTTGGCAGCTAGACGTTGCCACCAGATCCTTTAAACCGTTTCTGATGTGCGATGTACATAAAAAGTGGCACAGAGCCACCCCCCGAGACATAGCAGTTGCCAGCTGTGTTAGACAGCTGTCATCCACCTCTAACTACAGTGACCAGACCTAGCTCTAATTGCTGCTGTTTAACTACTTAAAGGCCACTATCCATCTCTCTTTAAGGATTGCCATTTTGGGTTAACATCTTCTTTCCCCTTTTGACCTGTGATGTTCTCTTAGTTGCCCATGTTTTGGCATGGCAGCTGGGGGTCATCTGATGGCCTTCATTGGGGCCACCTTGATACTCCCATAAAACCCAGGCTTCATAGTACACCATCATTTACACTATATACTGCACTGTATATCGATCAAGTAATTGCAGATTTGAGTAGTCTAATAAAGCAAATAAATAAACGTATTTAACGCCGTTTCGCCGCAATTCCCCTGGGTCCCCCAATCATTGGATGCCCATATAAATGTCATCCCCAAGCCTGGCAAAGTTCATACCATTGTTGCTAACTTTAGGCCAATATCCCTGATTAATGTGGATATAAAACTTTTCTCTAAGACCTTGGACAATAGGATCGGTTCTTTTTAATCCATACAGACCAAGTTGGCTTTATAGGAGGCAGAGAGGCCAGGGACAACACAAATAAACTGTTAATCCTGTTAGACCGAGTGAAGGCCATCTTTGTCCTAATGTGTCTTCTTTAAGTGGACACTGAGGAGGCCTTCGATTGGGTAGATTGGAGGTTTATGATGGCTTCCCTGTGCCAGATAAGTCTGGGAGATAGGTTCCTGGGGAAAATTGCACGTCAGCCAAAGTTATGGTGAACGGCCTGTTGTCCAAGCCATTTGCCGTTCATAATGGCACTAGACAGGGGTGCTCTCTGTCGCCTCTGTTATATGTCATCACTATGGAACACTTGGCAAAAGCCATTAGGAGAAACCCAAATATACATGGTGTCCTGCGCCCAAACAACCAATATAAGGCCGCACTGTTTGCTAATGATCTCCTCTCTTTGTCAAATTTAATAGGAAAGTCCAAAAAAAGTGATACAACCATACATTATTTTAGTGAAATATTACAAAAGTTTATTTGAGTAACAGACAACACGACAAAAGCCACAAAATCAATTAACAAAGGTATTATACTCCTCCCTTGAACCAGTCCAAAGAATCAAGATATCATCCAGATACCTGTACCAACGGAACATATGTCGTTGGTAATCCACTGATTTGTAGACAACAACCTCCTCCCACCACCCCAAAAATATACCTGCATATGAGGGCGCACATCGCGCCCCCATTGCAGTACCAGACGTTTGGCGGTAAAAAACGCGATCGAAAACAAAATAGTTGCAATTCAGGAGAGAAGATTAAGCAAAAAATGATCGTGTTCCCTGGTACCTGTTGAGTTGGAGTCCAAGAAAAATGAGACCGCTTCAATCCCCAATTCATGCCATATATTTGTATAGAATGATTCCACGTCCAAGGTCAATAACAAAGTTTCTCCTGGGACTTCCAGATCTTCCAAATGTGCAATCAAATCTGCTGAATCCCTGATGTAAGATTTCTGCTGGAGGGCTATAGGCTGTAAATAAAACTCTACATAAGAACATGGCCTCTCCCACAGACGACCTATCCCAGCAACTATTGGCCTACCTGGCAGTTGTTTCAAGGATTTATGCACTTTCAGGAGCATGTAGAAGGTAGGAACCACCGGATGTTGTGTCGATAGGAATTGTAGTTCTTTCTTGGAGATGATACCGTCAATCAAGGCTCGATTCAATAGACGGTCCAGTTTGGTCTTAAAAGTGGTCGTTGGATCTGAAAGGAGAGGTAAATAATTTGTCCTAACAGAAAGTTGATGCATAGCTTCAGTTACATACATATTAACTGGCCAAAGGACCATGTTACACCACCTTTATCTCCTTCTTTTATCACCACCTCTTTTAAGCTTTTCAAATTATGTAAGGCTTTTTTTTCTTCCAAAGAAAGATTATTATTACTACATTTGTCAATCCTTAATCTTTCAATGTCCCTACAGACAGTATCAAAGAATACTTTGTACTGCTGGAAAGAGTAAAAAACTAGGAGTAGTTTGTGAGGGTAATCTACCTGTAAACTGGCGATGTTTGCCCGACTCGTCATTATCATCCAAAAGCTCCAGAAGATTTTCAAAAGTATGTTTCTCCACCGGGGGTAGGGAGTCCAGGACAGATGTTTTTTATATAACAGTTTGAAGGTTAGCTGTCTGCAAAATAAATACAAATCCTTCACAAAGGTAAATTTATCTAGCACATTCATTGGTGAGGATGACAAACCCCTTCGTAGTAGATTCTCTTCTACTACAGATGGTGTATAATTAGAGAGGTTTATAATGGTTAGACTACCTTGTGTTTCTATTTGTTGTTCCTGACAGGTACCGTCTTCGATAATGGTGCTACAATATCCCACCTGTTTGTCCGTTTTCTCAAGTTTGGACCCTCCACGTCTTCCCCTCTGGGCTCACTTTCCAAATCGCTCGGGTCTGAGGATAAAAAATCCTCCTCTTTTTTCCTTTTTATCATTTCCTTTTCAAATTGATCTATTGTCCTCTTAAGTTTAGTTTGGAACTGTTGAACCTTATTCTTATCAAAAGAGTCAAGCTGTGACTCTCTTGTCTTAATAGATTCACAAATCGTGGTTAAGTAATCTTTATCATGGGAAATTAATAAATCTTACAAGATTTTAGAACATGATTTTAAACCTGACTCCTATTTTTTTTTTAAAGTCCTCCTCTGCCTCCCAGGCAGGAAATATTTGCACCCTTAAACCCCTTAGGATCAAGTCTAGCTTTTTATACTGCTCAAGACTCTTTACGTTCCACCATGTCTTGGCATAATTTTTATTTAGTTTAATCAAATCATGAGATACTTTGGAAAAACTATCATCCCCATTATCAGGTATATCATCACCATTTGCACCCGTTAAATCAAAGATATCATTACATTGGTTAGTCCAAGCTCTCTCTCTCTCCTCCAAATTCATATTCCAACCAGGGTGGATACACCTACCAATCAAGTTTATAAGACAACAAAATTCCCTATATTTTTCTCAATCTGAGAGGAGGAAAAAACACCAAGAGAACAAAATAGGCAGGGTAAAAAACATACACTATATAAGTTATTTTCTCTTTTTTCTCAAAAAAAGAAGATATCATTAACCATCCCCATTTGTAAAGGGGCATGTACCAACACTCCCGGAACAACCACCTATGAGAGGTGGTCAACAAACAGTTCAAGTGTGGTATAGGGAGGGCACCACTAATTATACAAGCAATTAAGGGTGCTTTCACACTAGCGTTTATTTGAAATTGCGGCAGATGCGGTGAAAAAAATGCATCTGCCGCGATTACCGCATACCGGCTGCACTTGCGGCACTCTTGCGGCGCGGTTGCGGCAAGCCCCATACAATGTATAGGAGGGCTTGCGGCAGGTGCTGCAAGTGCAGTTTTGGCACTTGCGGCAGGTGCGGCGCGAAAAAACCGCGGCTGACCGCGTTTTTTTTCGCGCCGCACCTGCCGCAAGTGCCAAAACCGCACTTGCCGCACCTGCCGCAAGCCCGCCTATGCATTGTATGGGGCTTGCCGCAACCGTGCCACAATCGTGCCGCAAGTGCAGCCGGTATTCGGTAATCGCGGCAGATGCGGTTTTTTCACCGCATCTGCCGCGATTTCAAATAAACGCTGATGTGAAAGGGGCCTAACAGAGATCGCTGAACTAACAAAAACACATATAGCAAATTTAGTCCAAGTCCAAGTCCTTCTCTTTGTCACTAATCCTCGAATCTCGTTCCCTTCATTGGTGGAGGAATTTGAGAGGTTTGGGAGCCTAAACAATTTTAAGGTGAACTTCAGCAAATGAGAGGCACTAAACATCACTCTCCCGACAAGAGAAGTAGCCTTTATTAAAGATAATTTTAAGTTTAAATAGCAGACCTCGCTTTAAAATACCTTGGAGTCTGGATTTCTAGGGACCCCTCTCAGATCTTATCTTTTTTTTTTTTTTTTTATAATCAAATATATTTTATTGAACAAATGTAGTCAATACAGTTCAATAAACAGTAACGTCTATGTTCACATTTCCACATTTTAGGTAAAATAGCTTACACAACCCAATCCCCTCCTCCCAACCTGGCCCCCCACCCCCCATCCTCAGTCTGGGCAGTAAGCGCCCTCTTGTGAGCCCTGTGTCCCGTGAGCAATAGCATACCTTACAAATTGCAGGAGCCAAACAAATTAATACCATTATATACCTTCCATGGTCAGTATCGTTTACCTCCCCCTTTAACCAACCTTAGGTCATCCCAAAGTTAAGCCACGGGGACCATATTTTATCATAGACGTCCAATTTTCCCCTCTTACGATAAATCACCCTCTCTAGAAGCGAAATGTACCTAGCCCGCGCTACAAATTCTTTCCTAGAGGGCGGTTCTTCCGCAATCCAATGTCTAGCAATTAGCTTGCGAGCGATATACAGCAACCGTGCTATGGCTATCTTAGAGGATTCATCCACCTTAAGCTCATCCACATATCCCAACAGGCATACCACAGGGTCTCGGGGAATTGTACAGCCATACGCTCCTTCCACTCTTGATAACACCGTTATCCAATACGCAGACAGTCGCGGACATTGCCACATCAGATGAAGCAGGCCGGCTGGGTCAGTCCGACACCTTGTACACTCAGCATTCGGTCTCAGGCCAATCTTATGTAGAAATTCAGGTGTGCGATACACTCCATGCAAGATGTAAAGCTGTGACAGTCTCCCAGATTCACTCACCGATTGTTTCGGTACCCATTCCAAAATAGATTCCCATTTATCATCTTCTAGGGCCCCCATCTCTCTCTCCCACCGGGATCTGGCATTAGGTTGATGTTGAAGCAAAAAAGCATGTAGTATATCCCGGTATGTGGTCGCTATCACCCCCTTAGTGGGTCCCCCCTCACAAACATAGTCGAGAACCAGATCCCTCTGTATCCGCAGTGAACCCTGTCTCGCCTGAGCCTGGATCGCATGAGACATCTGCAAATATTGGAACGTCCCCTTCTCCCGTAGGCCATATTCCTCACTTAGTTTGGAGAAGGATTTAAGGGTCTGCCCCTCTAGTATCTGCTGTACCCTCACAATGCCCCTGTCACGCCACTCAACCAGACACCCCATCTTCACAATCTCAGACAAGCTAGCGTTATTCCACAACGGAGAGTGATTCGTCAACCCCTCTACTCCTCAAAGTGTTTTTAACCTATCCCAAACGGTCTGTATCAACAGCAAGGTGGGGTACTGTCGACCCAGCGTACGCATCGACCCATCTTCCACACCCAGTATCAGAGGGCTCCTGTCAGTCAGCCTCTCCAGCACTCTCTGAAGCGAAGGCTGAGTCGCCCGCAGTGACCATCCCCTCATATGTTGACATTGTGCAGCTATATAGTATAAATGTGGGTTGGGTAACGCCAGACCTCCCCCATCCTTAGGCCTCTGAAGAAGTTCTAGTCTCAACCTGGCCTGCTTCTTCCCCCAAATCAGACTGCGAAACAGAGAGTTAATCTGTCTGAATCTAGCCTGGGAGATAGGCACCGGGGCATTGTGAAACACATATAGTAATTTCGGCATTAATATCATTTTAATTAAATTTATATGGCCGATGACTGAGAGGTGCAATCCGTTCCAGGCCTTCATCTTCTCCTTGATAGTCTCCAACACCGGCACTAAGTTCAGCTCCAAAAAACAAGTGAGCGGGGTAGCCACCCAAATGCCTAAGTATTTAAATCTATCAACTACTTTAAGGCCCCCACCGTCCACCACCGAAGAAACATCCCCGTCTACCGGGAATAGTGTAGACTTATGCCAGTTGATGCGGAGACCAGACATGTGACCGTAATTTTCAATAAGCCTCTTCGCCCTCGTCAGAGATGTACCAGAGTCTTCGAGGAACAGGAGAATATCGTCCGCATATAGTGCGACTCTCTCCTCCACCGCACCATATTTAAATCCAACTATTTTTTTTATCTCGCCTAAGTTCCGCAGCCAATTGTTCAACGACGAGGACGAATAGCAATGGGGACAATGGGCATCCCTGCCTGGTACCCCTCCTCAAACCTATAGGTCCATAAAGTGCCCCATTAACCCTAATCTTAGTCTCTGGAGCAGCATAGAGCAAGCGCAGCCACGACATGAATCCAGGACCGAATCCCATAGTCTCCAATACCCTCCACAAGAACTGCCAACCAACACAATCGAAAGCCTTATGGGCGTCCAGTGAAGCTATGACTCTACTGCCCGCATTGTCAGTCGGGAGTTGCAGATTGAGAAACAATCTCCGCAAATTCACTGCGGTGTACCTACCAGGCATAAACCCTGACTGGTCAGGGTGTATCAAGGTATTGATGACCCCCGTTAGTCTATTGGCCAACGCCTTAGCCAGGATCTTGACATCTACGGACAACAGAGAGATAGGCCTATAAGAGTCCGGCAGCTTCGGGTCTTTACCCTCCTTGGGCAGAACTACTATGGTAGCCTCCCGCATCGAATCTGGTAGCATTCCTTCCTCTCTAGAAAACTCCAACACCTCCTGCAGCCTAGGCAGTAGAACCTCCTCTAAGTGTTTATACAACTCAGCCGGCAATCCGTCGGCCCCAGGGGCCTTATCGTTAGCCATTGATGCCAGAGCTACACTCAGTTCCTCACATGTTATAGGTGCCTCCAGGGAGGTCCTGTCTGTATCTGACAATATCGGCAGCTGCAGATCCCACAAATAATCTACCATCGTCTCTATATCAGCCTCAACCCCAGGGGAATATAACATTTCATAAAAGTCTCGGAAGATCTCTCCTATACTAGCCGAGTCTGTGGCCTCAGCACCATCAGGTCCAGTTAATGAGTAGACAAATGGGGACTTCCTTTGTGCCGAGGCAACCAGAGACAGCAGGTGTCCCGCAGCCTCTCCCTCAGCAAAAACGTCATGTGTCGAAACTCATTTCGCTTAAGCGCCTTGTCCAGCTGAAACCCATCCAGATCCGCCTGGGCAGTTCTCAATCTAGATACCGCCTCTCCCTGCCCTCCCATGACCAGAGCTTCCTCAGCCTTCCGCACAGCATCCAGACGCACCAATTCCTCCTTCCTCGTCGCAGTCTTACGCAGATTAATTTCTTTAGATAGCAGGCCTCTCACATACGCTTTCATAGCATCCCATACAACCGAAGGAGTAGCAGTTCCCACATTAAATCCAAAAAATTCTATGACCTCCCTCTGAATCTGCTCCATATTAATGGAGTGAAGCCATACCGGATGTAGCTTCCAATTTGCCCTACCACCTCCCAACACCTTCCCAGTTCGTACCAGAACGCATAGTGGTTTGTGATCTGACAGGACTCTGGGAAGATAATCGACTTTTAACACCAGTTCATCCATATGGCTATTCCCCAGGGCCATATCAATACGCGACAAAGTATTATAGGTGGCAGAGTAGCAGGAAAAGCATCTGACTTCAGGGTTCCTCTCCCTCCATACATCCCTGAGCCCCAGTTCCCGAATATAGACCCCAAAGGTAGTTATTAGGCCTCCAGCCCTAGTCGGGTTGGTCCGAAATTTATCCCAGTACTCATCTTGAACATTATTAAGGTCCCCCACAATTAGAATTGGAATCTCACCCAAACGTCCCAGCCACTCCATGACCTCCCTGATCTTTCCACTCGAGTAGGGCGGCGGAATATACATAGCAACTATAGCCATCAATTGTCTCTGTATCCTACATACCACTATGACATATTGACCATCCGCGTCTACACATGAGTCCACTGTCTCATATTTAGTGGTCCTGGGTATCAATACCGACACCCCTCTCGAGTAGGAAGAGTACGTAGAATGATAAGACTCCTGCATCCATCTTTTTCGTATGAGGTCCAGTTTTTCCGGTACCATGTGAGTTTCCAACAAGCACACCACCATAGGTTTTTGATCCAGGATATACCTAAACACTGCCGCCCTCTTAGTGGCCTCAGATAGCACCCTCCACATTCCATCCAATTATCTTAATATCAGCCATCATTGGTATTTGGGACATGATAAAATAATAGGCTCCCGGACTTATCCCACCGCCCAGACTGATCCCCATAGATAGCTACACTGTATAGACATAAAAATAGAGGTGGAGCAGGATTCTCCAATCTCAAACTATATTATAAATTGGCCATCTTGACTTGATTATTTGATTGGCACTATAATAAAACCTCTAAACAATGGATCAGTCTAGAACAGAGTTACTTGGGGGTTACTGGCTTAAGGCCCAAAGGTCTATCATTTATCCTCTATCCGTCTATCATATACTTCAGGGATCCCCAACCTGTAGCTTGGGAGCCACATGTGTCTGACGGGCCTGTGATGTGAGGCTCATGGCTGTCTGACGGCTTGGCTCATTAGCACAAGGTCTAGCAATCAGCTATGAAAAGCAGGTCTCCAGATGGTGACTATTGTGAGTAGCCCCACATAGAAGAGCAGATTTAGACGCACATACAAATGGTCATGGGGGTGTAGAGATAGGATGGTGGCGCCAGAACGGTGCTTGAAGCTGGATGCTGCATTGATTATCATGGACAAGGACAAATATATTGGAGAAATTAGGAGATAGATCAATGAGAAAGATGTGTACAAAAGACTGTATTATGACCCTAAGTTTGAGATCACAAGGGACACCAGGAGTAGAGTAGAGCCCGCCCTTGAGAACAAGGTGATTGACAAAGATACACATGATCACTTATTGAATACTAGATTAATGCCTGATACAATCGCATCGGGAGGATGGTGATGTGATGTTGAGGATGTTTTGTGTGACAGTAAAAGCAGCACACCTTGAGATGGAGATGTGGTGAACAGCCACCCTGCCCATCTCTTTAGCTGTTCACAAAAACCTGTCCCTGTTGTAAAAGAAAATAATATTTCTCACCAGCTATGCTGCTGTACCTTAACATCCGGGTTCATATCACCAAATAAAAGTATTTGGATGATACACATCTCCCCTCTTATACTAAATGTGTGTTAATCTTAGATTTAGAAATATGTGTAAATGTATCACACCTATGTATTTATGTAGATAGGATATTTAGATAGTAACCCTCAAGAGGGACAGCATTACTGATGTATGTAAAGTGCTTTTGAATTAATAGTACTATATAAAATAATTAAATTAATATTATAATTATAACCTATGTTATATAGCTCTTTGCTATGTACAGTATGTAGTTGAAGTCTATATATCTGGGGCTCTAATATTTTTTTTTTTATGTTTTTGGGGTTTTTTGTATCTATATACCTATGTTTGTTTCTATTTATGTATATGTGTATCTGACATATCTATGCAACAGATATTCTAGGACAAAGTGCCTCAGTGTCCGCGCTGCTGCTCCGAGACCAAAGAAACACAGACACGGGAAAGTCTGGTTCAGCTACAGCCTTTCTTTTCCGACGCTTTTCGGAGCCTCCTCCCGAGCTCCTTCCTCAGGGACTTTCCCGTGTCTGTGTTTCTTTAGTCTCGGAGCAGCAGCGCGGACACTGAGGCATTTTGTCCTAGAATATCTGCATCACAACCACGGTTTCTGTTGGGAGTGCGGTACCTGCAGCAGCTGCCTGTACGCTTTTCTACCAGTTGTGGGTTTCACAACTGACAAAGGTGAGCAATTCCACATCGCTAAGTGAAAGTGTTTATTAACCCCTTGGAGACACATGACACAGCGTTTGTGCCATGAAAAGCAGTGCCATAAGGACCGATGACACACCCCCTGTGTCATTTGGGAAAACGCCCCCTGCAGCTCAGGTGTCACTGTTGATGATGTTATGTGACAACCTCTAGATGACCCCCCAGGAGGTGGATTAACCCCCCGTGCCCAGGGCCCCTCCGATTGGCAGTTTAAAACTTAAAACTGCCGATCGGAGAAATCTGAGCGATTCTTCCCTCCCAGATCTGATTGGAGCTCTCCAATCAGATCTGGAGGGGCGGATCGGCGGGTGCCCTCCCCCTACTCACCCCTTATCCCCCCAGGACACAATAGGGCCCCCCCCCGCCCCTCCGATTACATTTATCTGCCTGCGGCTGCACTTCCTGTGCAACCGCAGGCCATCCCTTCCTGCGCCGCCGCCCCCTTCCTCCTCCAGACCCCCTGTGTCTTGTTCCCCCTCCTTCCAGCACCCCCTGTGTCCGGATTGCCCCCCCCATCCCCCCGCGTCCCCGCCATGCAACCGCCCGCCTCCTTCTGTAATGCATCTGACTGGCGGGCTCATGCGCCCGCCGATCAGCCTGCAAAGCTCGCTCTCCCCCTGCTCGCTCTCCCCCTGCTCGCTCTCCCCCTCCCCTTCCCCTGCTCTTTCGCCCCCAGCCCCGCTCACATATTCCGGCGGGCTGCACACGCCGGTGCAGCCCGCCCGTCAGCCTCCTCTCCAGCTCCGGTGTGACCCCTCCTCCTCATCGGTGGGTAAGTATGAATGAGTGGATGGATGGATGGATGGATGGGTGGGTGAGTGGATGGGTGGGTGGATGGGTGGATGGATGGGTGGGTGGATGGGTGGGTTGATGGATGGATGGATGGGTGGGTGGATGGATGGGTGGATTGATGTGTGCGTCCGTGGATGTCAGCGTGCGTGGATGTGTATGGATGTGTGGGTGGATGTCAGCGTGCGTGCGTAGATGTCAGCGTTCGTGCTGAGATGTCAGCGTGCGTGCGTGGATGTCAGCGTGCGTGGATGTCAGCGTTCGTGCGTAGATGTCAGCGTGCGTGGATGTCAGCGTGCGTGCGTGCGTGGATGTCAGCGTGCGTGCGTAGATGTCAGCGTGCGTGCGTAGATGTCAGCGTGCGTGGATGTGTATGGATGTGTGTGTGGATGTCAGCGTGCGTGGATGTGTATGGATGTGTTTGTGAATGTCAGCGTGCGTGGATGTGTGCGTTTGTAGATGTCAGCGTGCGTGGATGTGTGCGTTTGTAGATGTCAGCGTGCGTGGATGTCAGCGTGCGTGGATGTGTGTGTGGATGTCAGCGTGCATGGATGTCAGTGTGCGTGGATGTGTGCGTGGATGTCAGCGTGTGTGCGTGGATGTCAGTGTGCGTGCGTGGATGTGTGCGTGCATGGATGATGGGTGCTTAGGTGGATGGATGGGTGCAACAAGGGATCAAGTGTCCTCTTGTTGTAGTCTCTGGGATCATAGTCATGGTGCATTGTATGACAGATCATTGTCATACAGTGCACCATAACTCTGACCCCAGAGGCTGTAGGAAGAGGACACTTGATCCCTTGCTGCAGTCTCTGGATTGAGCAGAGGCGATCGAGCGTCGTGGGACCTTCGTTGTGGACTACATCGGATCTTTATAATAAAGATGGAGTCCGAATTTTGTTTGTTTTTTTTTTAAATAAAAAGATTTTTCTATGTGTGTATTTTCTGACTATTTACCAGAGATTCCTAATGGCGGGTCTAACATTGGCCCTATATTATGAATCTCGGGCTTAGTGCCAGCTGCCAATAAAAAGCTGGCATTAACCCCTTTATTACCCAGTTGCCACCGGCACCAGGGCAACTGGAAGAGCATGGGTACAGCGCCAGAAAATGGCGCTTCAATGAATGCGCCATTTTCTGGGGCGGCTGCGGGCTGCAATTCGCAGCATGGGGGGCCCAGAACGCTTGGGCCTTTCCATGTTGAGGATTCCAGCCCCCAGCTGCCTAGTCATTTTTTTTTCTAGAATTAGTTCTAGAAATAAAAAAAAATGGGCTTCGCTGTATTTTTGGTTGCAGCCAGGTACAACGAGGCAGCTGGGGGTTGCTGGCAGTCTGTAGCTGCCAAGTTGTACCTGGCTGGACCAAAAATATGGCGGAGCCCTACGTCTTTTTTTTTTTTTTTTTTTTCCAAATAATTTTTATTCAGGTTTTTCAACATATAACAAAATAAAACCAGCCATTTCCAAATTTAGTTTCCATTTTACAATTTACAGTTGAAAATCTTCTTAAATTATAAACTTTAAAATGTAAATATTCCCAACTCCCTTTACCCCATCTCCTCCCACCCTCTCCAGAAGACCAAAATAACCGCTCACATTCATGTAATTTCTATAATCTCTTTGTAGTATACGTTATCCATTATTTCGTCAGTACACCTCTCCTTCCCCTTACCTGCCTCCTCCGAGACTTCCCATCCAGACTAAAGGCCAGTCTGTTCCCCTTTTCTTTTAAATATGTATTCGTTCAGTCTACGAGTTTCAATATCCCTAGAGTACCTCCCAGGTCTTCCAGGCAATACCATGATGTGTTGCGAAACGGTTTCACCACTCGTTTGATATCCTCACTAGGTAATTGTGTAATGATAAATTTGCGCCATCTCTTGAAGAATTTCTCTGTCTCCCTCTCTTTCGCCTTTTCTGCTGTTGTTTGTTCCAACCTCATCGCATGAGACAATCTCTGTACCACCTCCCTCAGCGGTAGTTGCCCGTTATTTATCCAGTGTTTTAGTATTACCTGCTTCGTTATTAGTGCCGTGATATGGAAAATGGGAATTCCCTCCCTCCCAGTCTCGTTCCTTCCAAGTCATGAAAGAGCCAAGTCTCTGGTGTTATCGGTATTTCCACTCCCACCATTTCCCTCATTAGCTCCTTCACCCTCTCCCACAATTTTCGCGACTCCCTACATTCCCATAAACCGTGGTACATATCTGTTCTTGTGAGATCACACTTTGGACATTTAGGGATTCTATCTGGATATGTTGCCGTAGGATTTAGATTGAAACCCAATATGCCCCTGTGCATGATTCTAAAATACGCGTCCCTCCCCCTTTCATTTATAACGTATTTCCGCAATTCACACCAACCTTTCTTAATTGTGTCACCGATACCTTCGTCTTGTAATTGTCTCTCCCATCCCCCAAATATTTTTTCCGGTCCCGGAGGAAGCACCACCCCTCGTATTTTTGCATATATTGTGGATACCGAGACCTCATTCCCTCCCAGGGCCATTAGTTCATCCCACGCATTCCTGATATATTCAGCCTCAACTCCAATCAAAGACTGCATGATATGATGTTTGACCTGTAAATACTGGAGCCACTGGGATCTCGGCAATCCATATTTCTCCATAAGTTCCTCTCCTCTTAACCACCTGGTCTCCTCCGGGTGCAATAAGTCTCCCACTGTCTTAATTCCTCCCTCCCTCCAGGCTGCGTAAAGTTTGTTGCTCCCTCCCTGGGGAAACTCTGGGTGCGTCCACAGATCTAAATATTTTGATATTTTCCACGGCAGCCGCATCTTTTTCCGTACTGCCTTCCAAGTGGCTATAGTGTCACGGAACACCGCTGTATTTTTTATGTTTTGTGGCATCCCCGTCCCCGAAGTATGGAGCAAGGAAACCAAACTCCAGGGCTTACACATGGTTGTTTCCACTTGATAATCCGAGAATCTACTCGTCCCCCTCATCCAGTCCAATATATGTCGTGTCAGGCAGGCAATGTTGTAACCTCTAACATTCGGAAACCCCAAACCTCCCTCCTCCTTTGCAGTCATTAGTGTCTTCAACCTGATCCGTCCTCTCCTTTTCCTCCAAATGAATGCCGAGAACATTCTATTCAACCTGTCCACGTCTTTATGGCGTAACAGTAATGGTAAGGTCTGCAGCGGGTAAAGTAGTTTAGGAAAACTCACCATTTTGATCAAGTGGCATCTCCCCAACAGTGATAATGGCAAATTGCTCCATCTTTCCAGCTCCTTCTGGATTTTATTAATTAAGGGGTCATAATTCATGTGATAAATCTCATCTATAGTTCTCGCGATATGTATCCCCAAGTATTTCACGGACCTTTTGGCTATGGGGATTCCACACATCTGCGTCTCCAACTCATTTTCGCCCGGTCTCCCGGAATTCTCCCTTAAAAACAATATGTTACATTTAGCCCTATTAAGTTTGAATCCCGAGAAAACACCAAATTCCCCCAATTGATCCATTACTTTTGGTAAATCCTTATGAGGATTAGCTAAGTACAGGACTACATCATCTGCAAAGAGATTAATCCTTTGCTCTCCCTCCCCCAATTGGATTCCTTCAAATGATCCCCCCTGCAGAAGTGACCTGGACAAAGGTTCAATTGCTAAATCAAAAAGCAAAGGTGATAAAGGACATCCTTGTCTAGTACCTCTACCTAAGTTGAATGTGTGAGAAAGAAACCCAGGGATACTAATCCTTGCCTTAGGATTTCGATATAAACTCTTCAAGAACTCCCTGAATGGCCCCTGCATTCCAATGTTGTCCAACACTAGATCCAGCCATGGCCACCTAACATTGTCAAATGCCTTTTCGGCGTCTAGTGTGACCATGGCTGGATCTCCCCTCTCTCCTCCTCCCCTTCCTCTTAGTACATCTATTACCAGTAAGGCCTTCCTCACATTTCCCACCGCGGACCTCCCCTTTACAAAGCCTGCCTGTTGTCTTCCAATCAATGAAGGTAACACCTCCGCCAGCCTATTGGCCATAATTTTAGATATCAACTTCAGGTCTAAGTTTATCAATGATATAGGGCGATATCCTCCCGGATCATCTGTCAATTTATCTGATTTTGGAAGCAATTTAATATGGGCTATATTCATCTGCTCCGGGACATCTCCACCTCCCAGAAAGGATTTATACAATGTTTTTAGATGTGGTGCCACCTGTTCTTTTAATGACTTGTAGAATCCCCCACTGAATCCATCCGGACCCGGAGCTTTATCTGTATTCAGATTTTGTATGGCCTCAAGGATTTCCGGCACCTCTATGTCCGCGTTTAACCGCTGCAGACCCTCCTCAGAAAGTCTTGGCATTTTCACTGAGTTGAGCCACTCCTCCCCTCCCCCACCTTCATCCCTAGGTTGTCCGTAGAGTTTGGCGTAGTACCCCCCCAATATTTTGATGATTTCCGCAGGGTTTGTCGTGTGCCCTCCCTCTGGTCTCTTCATTGTCACTATTGATGCCATCATCTCTTTCCTTCTAGCTAGGTTCGCCAGTATTTTCCCCGCCTTGTCTCCAAACCTGTACATCCTTGCCTCCCATTCGGCTCTTGACATATCCTCTTTCAATTTTGCCCAATCTTCAAATTGATTCTTCTGATTTAACCATGCGTCTTTGTTATGTTGCGTTGGATTGTCTTTAAAATCAATATATGCTTTCCTGACTTCCCCACTTAACTCCTGGAATCTCCTCTGTACCTGCCTTTTTTTTGTCACTGTATACGCCATTATTCTCCCCCTTAGCACTGCCTTGGCAGTTTCCCAGAATAAATGTGAGTCTTCCACATGACCCCCATTCGTCTCCATAAAGTCTACCCACCATTCTTTTAGCAATGATTGAAAGTTTTCGTCTTTATTTAGGTAAGAAGGATATCTCCACACATAATCTGGTCCCCTAGGGTGTTTGTCATCCACCATCAAGGATATCGGACTGTGATCCGATATCACCATTGGCAATATGTCGGCTTCCCTTACCCTGTGTATCAGCTGGTCAGTCGTCATGAACATGTCAATCCTAGACCATGTAGAATGAGGATGTGAGAAATGACTATATTCCCTCCCTTCCGGATTACGCAACCTCCAAATGTCCCGTATCCCCACCTCTTCCGTTAGAGTCTGTAGCATCGATTTTGTCTGTGTGGTCCTTTGTCTAGACGACCCTCTCGGTTGTCTGTCTTCTCCTGCCGTCATGACCGTGTTAAAGTCCCCACCCACAATCATATTATGCTGATTGGATTGTAACAGTGTGCCCTGTAAGGAGTCAAAAAACTTCTGTTGTTCCTCGTTTGGAGCATAAACATTATGTATATGAAAAGTCTCTCCCCCCGCTTCAATGGTCAATGTCACATGCCTGCCTTCTTTGTCATGTTCCTCTGAGATTACCTTGTGCGAAAACGACCTGTGTATCAGGATCATGACTCCTGCCCTCTTGCCAATCGCCCCTGACCCATACACCGCCCCCACCCACATTCTATGCATTCTAAACAGTTCCTCTTGGCGTAAATGGGTCTCTTGTAGCAAAATTACGTCACCTCCCAATTTTTTTAAGTGTTTCAGAATTATTGACCTCTTTCCCGGAGACCTTAGGCCTTTAATATTCCACGATATCAATTTAACCATATTCAAGCCTTTGTGGCTTCTTCACGACATATTGGGATTGCGTCTCTTTGGATATACTGGATTCAATTTTCATCCCTGGTCTTCTGGATCCCCTCCCTCCCCTATCTTGTGTCCCCCAACAGTGTCCCATAACATCTTAACTTTTATCAACTTTTCTTTTATAACATTACCCCTCAACTTTACCCACCTCCCCCTTGTTGGGACCATGCGTTACACCAACATTGAGACATTATTTCCTTTTTGTCATAGATCCCCCCACCCTCTTCATACCACCCATCCATTCGTTTCTCATTGACTCCCTTCATTCTGATGAGAATCACGGGCCTATTTCCTTCTCCCCGCTCCCCCCCACGACCATTTATGTGAACCAATAACCCTTGGCATCCTTCCAAGCAATTGATAATACAGATAAAACTTAACACCCTCTTCAGTTTCGCTGCACTCCTCATTTCACCCCAATAAGAGCATCTCCTACAATGCGTTTTACCTTCCCCTCCCAAGTTGGCCAGGATAGGAAGGCAAAAAGAAAAACAACAGAATAGAGGGTGCTCATTTCTTCCCCTCCCCCTATCTTCATACTATTATTACAACATCAACCAGTATTCTAGCATTTCCCCTGATGTTAAGAATCCAACAGTCTCGTACTTGGATGCAGATCATAAATAAAAAAAAAAAAAAAAAAAAGAAACCCCCTTTTTCCTTATTCTCCTTTCTCTCATCTCGAGGAGTCGGTCCTTCGCGAGGTGTCTCCCCAGCGGCATTTTAAAGCATTTCCCAACTTCAAAAAAGAGAAGAGAGAAATAAAAAAAAAAAAACAAGAGGAGAAATGTCTCAATTGTGTGGCGTCTCTTCAGTCCCGCCGCTGCTCTGACCACCTCGCCTCACCACTCCTCTCGCACCCTCTCCTCTCATACCAAAACCAAGTTCGAGCTGTCTCCATACCACTAATCATTCATCAATCATGTCCCATTTCAGGATGAACCTCTCCCTGGACTTCCTCTCGGCATGCTCCCTCGTCTCTCGGCTCTCTGATCCTTTGGAGATGTTTCCCTCTGTTCCCGGCGCAAATGTGGCAACGAGGATTCCTGCGGCCACTTCTCCACATCCCCGTCGTCTCGGTTGTCCCTTTCTTCCATGTTGTTTCCGCCATCTCTCTTCCTGGCTGGTGACGTTCTAGAACTCGACGTGAAATACCGTAGAGCCTCAGTCGCCTCATAGTAGAACTTTGTGAGCCCATCTCCCACAGATACTTTCAGTATCGCCGGATAGAGAAGCTGAAATGGTATTCGTCTCTTGAATAAAATGTTACAAACTTCATTAAAAGTTTTCCGTTTCTTTGCCACTATCGCCGAATAGTCATTGAATAATATCACCTTGTAGCCCCTCACTAGCAATGGTTGTCGTCTGCGTTTAAAAGTCTGTATCAGTCTCTCTTTTTCCTTATAGTCCAGATATCTGGCTATCGCCTGCCTTGGACCCTTGTCTTGGTTTCCTCTAGCACTTTGAGGCATGGCTCCCAACCGGTGAGCTCTCTCCACCTTACAGAACGTTTTGAGTCCCAGGGCTTCTGGAATTTCTTTCTCAAAGATTGTATCCAATTGGGACGTGGCAATACTTTCTGGCAGACCAACCACTCGGAGATTATTACGACGAGACCTATTCTCTAGGTCGTCTAGCTTCTCTTCCGCCCACTGCGATTTTTTGAAAGCCGCCATCATGTCTCTCTCCAGTCGCAATATCTTATCCTCCGCGTCCGACAGACGTTGCTCTGCTTCCTGTAACCTGGTATCATGCTGGGCTACAATATCGTGGAGCTCTGCCACTGATTCTTTTATGGCTGTTCTTACTGTGGCTTGTAAACTGTTTGTCAAATGAGCTTTCAGTTCTTTAATCATTGCAGTGTAGTTATGAGGTCCCTCAGGGTGTAAGTCATCTCCCTCCATGCACCCTAATGTAGTACCAGCCATGTCCTCTTCTTCCTCCTCCCTCATATTATCCTCACGGCTCCCACCTTTGTCACCTCTGCCTTCCTCCCTGTTAGCCTTTGCTTGGTGCTTTGTGGTGGATTGTTGCAGCTGCTGCTGCTTGTCCTTCCTCTTATTTCCTCCCGCAATTCCCGCCATTATGTATACAGGGGCCAGACTATCTTTATCAGTTAGTGTAGGTGTCTCCCGACTCGTACTTCGGAGCCACCGGTACATCCGGGGACTCCTGCTTCCAGCCTCTTTACGGTACCTCTCTCTCTGATCTTCCCTCGCCAGGCTCCAGGCTGTACTTTCACTGACAGCGGCAGTCTCCCCTGCGCCCTGCACGTGTCCGCTCTCCACCCGCGCTTCTTCCGGCGGCTTAATTCCGGCTCCACTTCTCTGTGCTCACCGTGCCTGCATGTCTGGTCTTCAGAGTGTCTCGTCTGCCCCGCTTCCTCCGGTGCCTGTCTGTGCCATCCACGGGTCTGCGTTGGCTTTTAATGCGTGATTTCCCGGTCGTGGGTCCCGGAGCTCTTCTTCCCCGTGTCTACTCCATCAGAGGCCGGAACCGGAAGTCGTCATTTTTTTTTTTTCTAGAATTAGTTCTAGAAATAAAAAAAAATGTGCTTTGCTGTATTTTTGGTTGCAGCCAGGTACAACGAGGCAGCTGGGGGTTGCTGGCAGTCTGTAGCTGCCAAGTTGTACCTGGCTGGACCAAAAATATGGCGGAGCCCTACGCCATTTTTTTTTTCTAGAATTAGTTCTAGAAATAAACAAAAATGTGCTTTGCTGTATTTTTGGTTGCAGCCAGGTACAACGAGGCAGCTGGGGGTTGCTGGCAGTCTGTAGCTGCCAAGTTGTACCTGGCTGGACCAAAAATATGGCAGAGCCCTACGTCATTTTTTTTTCTAGAATTAGTTCTAGAAATAAAAAAAAATGGGCTTCGCTGTATTTTTTGTAGCCAGCCATGTACAACTTGGTAGCTGGCTGACTGGAATCCTCAGCGTGGAGAGACCCAAATGTTGTGGGTCCCCCGCGCTGCAAATTTCAACCCACAGCCACTCAAGAAAATAGCGCATTCATTAGAGGCGGCATTTTCTGGTGCTGTACCCCAACTCTACCAGTTGCCCTTGTGCTGGTGGCACACGGGTTCTCCATATGCGACATGGTGTCCGCTAACAATTTCAATAGAAAATTAGCTCCTATTGTTAGCGGAAACCATGTCAGGTATGGAGAGACCCTCCCTGTGTGCCTGAACATTGGAGCTCCCCCACAAGTGACCCCATTTTGGAAACTAGACCCCCGAAGGAACTCCCAGGTGCTTCACAAATTGATCCGTAAAAATGAAAAAAGAAACTTTTTGTGGAAAAAAAGTGCTTTCTCATTTTTATGGATGAATTTGTGAAGCATCTGGGGGTTCAAAGTGCTCACTATGCATCTAGATACGTTCCTTAGGGGGTCTAGTTTCCAAAATGGGGTCACTTGTGGGGGAGCTCCAATGTGGAGACACACCGGGACCCTCCAAACGCGACATGGTGTCCGCTAACAATTTGAATGGAAAATTAGCTCAATTTGTTAGCGGACACCATGTCGCGTTTGGAGGGTCCCTGTGTGTCTCCACATTGGAGCTCCCCCACAAGTGACCCTATTTTGGAAACTAGACCCCCAAAGGAACGTATCTAGATGCATAGTGAGCACTTTGAACCCCCAGATGCTTCAGAAATTCATCTGTAAAAATGAAAAAGCACTTTTTTTTTTCCACAAATAATTTCTTTTTTCATTATTACGGATCAATTTGTGAAGCATCTGGGGGTTCAAAGTGCTCACTATGCATCTAGATATAATCCTTTGGGGGTCTAGTTTCCAAAATGGGGTCACTTGTGGGGGAGCTCCAATGTGGGGACACACAGTGACCCTCCCAACGCAACATGGTATCCGCTAACAATTTGAGCTCATTTTCCATTCAAATTGTTAGCGGACACCATGTCGCGATGGGAGGGTCCCCGTGTGTCTCCACATTGGAGCTCCCCCATAAGTGACCCCATTTTGGAAACTAGACCCCCCCAAGGAACGTATCTACATGCATAGTGAGCACTTTGAACCCCCAGGTGCTTCACAAATTGATCCGTAATAATGAAAAAAGAAACTTTTTGTGGAAAAAAAAAAGTGCTTTTTCATTTTTATGGATGAATTTGTGAAGCATCTGGGGGTTCAAAGTGCTCACTATGCATCTAGATACGTTCCTTGGGGGGTGTAGTTTCCAAAATGGGGTCACTTGTGGGGGAGCTCCAATGTGGAGATACACAGGGACCCTATAAACGCGACATGGTGTCCGCTAACAAATTTAGCTAATTTTCCATTCAAATTGTTAGCGGACACCATGTCGCGTATGGAGGGTCCCCGTGTGTCTCCACATTGGAGCTCCCCCACAAATGACCCCATTTTGGAAACTAGACCCCCTAAGGAAAGTATCTAGATGCATAGTGAGCAGTTTGAACCCTCAGACCCTTCACAAATTTATCCAAAAAAAGAAAAAAGCACTTTTTTTTTTCACCAAAAATTTATTTTTGCCTACATTTTTTCAGTTTCACATGGGCAAAGTGATAAAATACATCCCAAAATTTGTTGGGCAATTGTTCCTGAGCACACCGATACCTTATATGTGGTCATAAACCACTGTTTGGCCGCACGGCAGGGCTCAGAGGTGAAGGAGCGCCATTTCACTTTTTGAACGGAAAATTGGCTCTAAAATTCAAATGTCGCTCCTTCCCTTCTGAGCCCTGCCGTGCGCCCAAACAGTGGTTTATGACCATATATGAGGTATCGGTGTACTCAGGAGAAATTGCCCAACAAATTTTAGGATGCATTTTATCCTGTTGCCCATGTGAAAATGAAAAAATTGAGGCTAAAAGAACATTTTTGTTACAAAAATTAAAATGTCCATTTTTTCCTTCAACTTTATTTTAGTTCCTGTGAAGCACCTGAAGGGTTAATTATCTTCTTGAATGTAGTTTTGAGTAGCTTGAGGGGTGCCGTTTTTGGAATGGTGTCACTTTTGGTGTTTTCTGTCATGTACACCCCTCAAAGGGACTTCAAATGTGATGTGGTCACTAAAAAAAATGGTTTTGTAAATTTTGCTGGAAAAATGAGAAATTGCTGATGAACTTTGAACCCTTATAACGTCCTACCAATTTTTCATTTTTCTACCAAAATTGTGCTGATGTGAAGTAGACATGTGGGAAATGTGATTTATTAACTATTTTGTGGCACATAACTCTCTGGTTTAGCAGAATAAAAATTAAAAATATGAAAATTGCTAAATTTTCAAAATTTTTGCCAAATTTTTCATTTTTTCACAAATAAACGCTAAAATTATCGACCTAAATTTAATACTAACATGAAGCCAATATGTCACAAAAAAACAGTCTCAGAATCGCTAGGATCGGTTGAAGCGTTCCAGAGATATTACCTCATAAAGGGAGAGTGGTCAGAATTACAAAAAATGGTCCGGTCATTAGGGTGCAAAGTGACTCGGTCCTGCCGCCACTGAGGTGTAGCAACTGCATGGCAATCGTAATTTTTGTCAAGGTTGCCCTGAAATTGCTTTGAAGTTGCGGCGTGTAATTTGGGAAAGTGATCGGGTTTTTCGCAGTTGCTCCGGGTTGCGGTTTCTAAGCCTTGTTCTAAACTCAGAGGCAACCCAAATGGTGAATTGCCCTGGTATTGGCGTGTAAACGGGCGATAGGGATGGAATCTGCGTCGCCTAGTGATTTCCCAGAGGCGTGCCACAGCGTGCTGGATACCGTGCCCCATCAGCGATGATTGGTGGGGGGCTACTGTGTTACCATTGGCTGTCCCTTCACAGAGCGCCATATTTAAAGAGCTGTCCATTCACACTACACAATTGCAATGGCGTCATGTATTAGCCAGCCTTCCAGCGCAGGCTGACCAATCATGACGCTATTGCTGTGTCCAATCAGCGTGTTAGCGTCACAGAATACACAAGTCTGTTACGCCTATGTTTCAACGCCGCTGAACATGTACACCCACATTCCCCTACTGATTGCGGCGTGTGAAGCGGCGACTGTATTCAACAGGACGTTATCCGCAGGATCTGTTTCAACTTCCGGGGAACCACGATACTTTGAGTTGACTACGCAATTGCAGCGTGTACATGTGGAATCGGCTATCGTTAGCAACCGATAAAAACGTGCACACGCACGTACGGTTGATGCCAATTGCCAGTGATAGTTGGGGCATGTAAAGGTACCTTTAAAGTGTGAAAAGAGACAATACTAATAAAAAAGACACATTCAGCAAGATTCTACTTGTGAGTCTACATTTTTTCTATTGGTGTGCCAGAACTAATATATTACAATTGTTTCTTCTTCTGTGCACCCACAAAATATAGTGAGCCAAGCATATAATATTATATATATAATATCACATATATAATATCATAATGGCGCCATGGGCTTTGCATGCACAACCTGACATCTGACAGCCATCAGTACAATGGTGCTATGGACAACGCATGCGCACTGACAGTCTTCAGGACAATGGCACCATGGGCGGTGCATGCGGACACAGACATTACATTTGACAGTCTTCAGTCTAATGGCACCACACGTGGTGCATGTGCACACTGCCTTCTGACAGTCTTCAGCACAAGGGCACCACGGACGTTGCATGTGCACACTGCCTTCTGACAGTCTTCAGCACAATGGCACCACGTGTGGCATGCTAGTGCAAAATTTTAAAAATAGGCTCTTACAAACGCGGAAGGGCCGCTGCAGAGCTGACTTTGAATTGATGGTTTTCCTTACAGGTTTTTTGCACCCAATGTTTATAGACGAGGCTGTAGGGTGGTTAGGAACTTAGCTTCAATTTTGCCCCACCCATAGCGAAAGAGTTGCGGCTCGGCTTATTGCTAGCCTGCTTTCTTCCCCCCCATTTGCTGACTTTAGGGTCTCTCCATTGGGGGATGTTCCCAAGAAAGATCCTGGGTCTTTTCGTATTATCCACCATTTTTCATTTCCAATGGGCAGCTCCCTGAATGATGAAGTGGACACGTCCTTTGCCTCAGTTAAATATAGTTTGTTTGATTGTACGGTTGAATTGCTCATCAGGTCGGCCTTTCGTCTGCTGCCTGTGCACCCATCTGGTTTCAGTTCCCTTGGTTTTTATTTAGACGGGTCGTTTTATTTGGATCGCTGCTTACTAATGGGTTTTTTATTATCTTGTTTTTATTTTGATGCACTTTCAATGTTTTTAGCGTGGACAGTGAGTTTGGGATTTCTGGTGGTGGAGTGTTAAGGCCACGTCACACGCATCAATCTTATGAGCGATATTGTTAGCGATCACGTGCACGCGCGATCGCTAACAATATCGCTCACATCGCTGGTGAGCTGTCACACAGACAGACTCACCAGCGATGTGGACCAGCGAGATCGCTGGTAACTATGGTAAACGTCGGGTTACTAGGCGCCGCGCGGCGCTTAGTAACCCGACGTTTACCATAGATACCATCTCCCAGCATAGGCTCTGCCGCTGGGAGATCGTTCATCGTGGTGTCACACACCACGATGCTGCAGATTGATCAAGCGTTTATCGCTTGATTTGAGCTCCGGCTCACAAATCTGCAATCAATCAATCAAGCGATTTTACATTGTAAAATCGCTTGATTACACGCAGCGACGCACAGACGATATCGCTTAAGCGATCAAAAAAGCAGATCGCTTAAGCAATATCGCTCATAAGATTGATGCGTGCGACGTGGCCTTTACACTACACGATGATTTTTTGTTTATAAGTCAGGGAGATTTGGATGCATGCCATTTGCTGCTCTCTTGTTTTATCAAGTTAATGGAATATTTTGGGGTACCACTTGCAGTAGAAAAGACAGTTTACCCGTGTCACAGGTTGGAGTATTTGGGAATTACGATTGCTTTGTCCAGGATGGAATTCAGTTTGTCGGTTGAAAAAATTTCCAAGCTAAAAAGAATGGTATACGCTATGCCGTCATAGGACAAGGCAATGTTAAAAGAATTTCAGTCCATTTTAGGGAGCTTGAATTTTGCTATGCAGATTATGCCTATGCTCCACCTTTCTTTGCACTATTTGTATGATGTTACTATAGGCGTGATGTCTTCAGGATCCCACATACAGTTCACCAAGTTTTTGAAGGAAGACGTGGCATTATGGTCTGAGCTTTTAAGCAAGTTTAACGGTGTTTGTTGCTTCCATGGTAGTATTTCGTCTGCGTAATCTCTTCGTTTGTTTTTGCATGTGGGCAATTCAACGGGTTTTGGGTTACTTTTTGGTCACTGAATGGTGTTTTTCTCCTTGGCCAGTAGGCTTTTTTTGGCCTTTGCAAAAATAGGGTTTTGCAGGAGATTTTTTTCTGTCTTTGTCTTGTTCGATATTTGGGGTAAGCGTTTATTGAATAAGCGCATTTTACTGCACTTTAATTCTCAGTGTACGGTCATGGCTATCAACACCCTTACATCCAAGGATGATCCCTTCAACAGAATTATACGTCACCTCGTTGTTACATGTTTAAAATTGAACATATGGCTGAAAGCTGTATATGCTGCAGAGTTGACCAACATTTCAGCAATTTTACTTTCCCATTAGCAATGGTCAGACTTTTGGGCTTCCTTTCCGGCTGCGGTACAAGAAGGTGTATCTTGCCCTTCCAGTTTATGCACGGTGCCTTTTGACTAGTGCACACCTATGTAAGGAACTCACTTGCACCTTTAAGTTGGCGGCTTACACAGCCACATGGCAGGACTGGTGTAATTTCTGCACCTCCAAGAATTTTTCTATTGTAAACAAACATTTAGACTGCGCTTTTCTTTTCTGTGATATGTTAGCTGGGAGAGGTTTGAGTAATTCAGGGTTGGCCAAATCGCTGTATGTTTTTTTTTTTCTTTTTCTTCAGCTGTTTGGAGGGGTGTCACTAACAAGCTTTTTTTCAGTTCGCCAATTTTTGGAAGGAAAATTGCACTATACATCGGGCTCTCACCAGCCTATTTCTTTGGATATGTTACAGAAGTTGTGGGATACATTAAAAGCTGTTTGCTTGTTTGCTTTAATAACTACAAAGTTTCTTTACTCTGTTCTTGCATTATTACGGCATGCTTAGGTGCTCTCCGGATTGACCGAATTGGTATGTTACAGCAAGCTCAGAACCTCTGGTTTGCGAATTGTCGATGTCACGGTCCTTGATTCAGCTGTCGTATTGTTCATTCGGCGGTCCAAAACAGACCAACTTGGTCACCTTTATGTCCTTTCTCAAACTTGAAATATTAGTTGTCTCTTCGTCCTCTGTGCTCAGGTCCTTTATTTGTACATAGAAATGGAGAGCTGGTAAATTCTTTCCAATTTTCTGCCATCCTTCGAAATTGTCTACGTAGGTTAAAATTGGAGCTACCACAGAAGTGGCGAGAGCTGGCTTGGGATCACACTACATGCAACATTTAGGACGTTGGAATTCTCGTAGGGCAAACTTATATGTGCGTCCTGCTTTGCTGGTTTAACGTGTTAATATCTTTTGTAGGTCCACTTACTGGTTGGATCGTTGGATATTCATGCATACATTGGGCCCATAAGATGACTTCGGTTCGAAGATAAAGAAAAAATCTTCCATTTCACAGTTCTGAGGTGTCCATTTTCTGGCATGGAGTGAGAGGAATGCAGTTGTCTCAGGTGTGTCAGTGTCTTAGGCTTCTTTCACATCTGCGGTACAGTGCAATTTGCGGTAGATCCGGCAGATGTCGCCGCATCTGTCAGAACTACCACATAACGGCTGACCTGCGCCACCAATCCGGCAAGCCCCATTCATTCTCTATGGGGCTTGAGGTTGGGTGCAGCATGTGCGATACTGCCAAATCCTGCACTTGCGGCAGCACGAAAAGCGGCCACAAGTGCCAGATCATAGAGAATGAATGGGGCTTTCTGGATCGGTGCCGCAAGTCAGCCGTTATGCAGTAGATGTAACAGGTGCGGTGATATCTGTCTGATCTACCGCAAATTGCACTGTACTGCAGATGTAAAGGAGCCGTCTTAGTCTGCTTTCGGCATAATTCCCACTTCCTGATGTAATTATCCTTCACAACAATATTAGCAAGATCCCGACCTTGTACCTGCTTTGTTATTTTAAGAGGGATTTTAAATTTTAAGTTGATAAAATCAATGTTTCCTGGGTCCAGGTTGGTCTTTTCTGAGATCATTCCTCGCCTCATTTGGGGTTGTGAAAGTTTTAAGTTCATGGAGGTCATCAGGAAGCAGGTGAAACAGTTGCTGAAAAGGTTTTTGGATTCGATTGGTGATCATTCTTATTGCCATTTGGATCTTGAGAGTTTTCTTCCAGGCCTGTACAGGAACGATGGGGTACATCTTGGAGATGTGGGTGTGGACATTTTTTTTTCCAAACTGTAATGTTTATTAAAGTTATATAGGGCATAAAAACCAGCATAGAACAATCTAAAACAGTGATGGCGAACCTATGACACGCGTGTCAGCACTGACACGCGTAGCCATTTTCAGTGACACGCGGCCGGCCGGAGAAACTAGACTCGCTATTTGGATAAAAACCACAGACACGGACACAGCAGCAAAAAACTGTTGCGAGTCGGGTTTCCAAAACGGCAATGCGAGCTATTACGCTTGACTCGTCTAGTCTACTCGTTGCGAGTCTAGCGAGTCCAATGTTAATGAATGGGGAATCGAGTCTAATTACTCGATTCCCCATTCATTAACATTGGACTCGCTAGACTCGCAACGAGTAGACTAGAGTCAAGCGATTCCGAGTTAGGACTCGCCCATCACTAACTACAGATGAGGAAAAAAAAATGTGCTGGAGGACTGTAGGCCAGGACAGCAGAGCTCCGGCACAGAGCGTCTAGTCCTGGGACTTCCGGTAAGCGGAACTTCTGGCTGGCGCAGCAGGGAGCAGCGGAGCGCTGTGGGGGACGCATATCTGAGGCCCTGTGATCGCTGTCTGGAGGTCCAGTGATTACTACAGCAACCATCCTCGAGTCCAGTGAAAGGTTCTGGGCAGAATCTGGGCTGGGTGTCATGAATGTGTGATTGGCCATTACTGAGATAAGTGAGGGGGAGGCTGGAAGAGGCCTGTGCTATGGGTGCCGTTTCCCGCCATTAATTTACATAAGGAACGCCATCTTGCAGCATACAGACTCCATTTCATCCTATTAATCTCTATTTCTGCTTATTAACTCTGCCCTTTCCTAAAAGACAGTTAACCCCTAATTGCCTGCAGGGCTATCTATAAATCTTCTGTCACTGCCCCTCTGATGGAGAAGCCAAAAAAACCAAGGTTAAGTAAAGGAAGTGGTAGTAGTAGCAGTAGCCGACCCTTTCAAGAGACATGGACTGAGATGTATGGCATTATAGAAAAAAATGGCAGATCATTTTGCGTTCTATGTAGTGAAACGGTAGTAAGCAGAACGTGGAATATAAATAGACATTTTGAAACTAATCATTCCCAGCTCTTGAAAAAAAGTGAGGATGAAAGGAAGGAATACATTTCCAGGCAGCTACAACTTCATAAGAGCCAATCTAATTCCATCCTTAAATTTGTAAAAAGCTCTACAAATTTAACATCTGCAAGTCTGAGCATTGCTCACTCCATAGCTCAGCATGGAAAAGCCCTCAGTGAGGGAGAATTTATTAAAGAAACTCTCTTAAGATGTGCACCAGTTCTATTTCACGATATGCAGAATAAAGATGCAATTAGTAAGAGAATAGCTGAGTTACCACTCAGTAGAAATATCATAAAAGACCGAATAATGAGACTCAACACAAACGTACAACATCAATTAAAGGAAGACATAAGTAATTGTAAATATTTTTCGATCTCTCTTGATGAAACTACTGATGTCACATCACATGCACAGTTGGCCATTATTGGTCGATATTCTGATGGTCTCACAATGAGAGAAGAGTTGATAAAGTTAGTATCAGTGCCAACAAGTACATCAGGAAGCGAAATATGTAAGGTTGTTAAACAAACATTCTGTGACCTAAGCATTGATATCTCTAAAGTTGTGTCAGTGACGACAGACGGGGCACCAAACATGGTGGGGAAAAAAGTTGGATTTGTTACATTGTTTACAGAAGCTATTGGACACCCGATTGTGCCTTTTCATTGTATTATCCATCAGGAGGCTTTATGTGCCAAGGCAGGATTCACTGACTTAAACGACTTAATGTCAGTTGTTACAAAAATAGTTAATTTAATAGCTGCTCGCCCCCTTCACAAGAGAGAATTTTCTGCACTTTTACTGGAGGTTGATTCCACCTACAGTGGACTGCTGATGTACAATAATGTAAGATGGCTGAGCCGAGGCAAAGTTCTTGAGCGCTTTGTGGAGTGCTTTGAAGAAATTAAGGTATTTCTTGAGGATAAGGATCTGGGAAACTTTCCTCAGCTCTATGATTATCAGTGGGTCAACACCCTGATGTTTTTTACAGATCTCTCTGTTCATATTAATGAACTGAACTTAAAGCTACAAGGTTTTGGCAAAAGTATTGACGTTATGTTTGGATACATAAAAGCTTTTGAAAGTAAACTTAAAATTTTCAAGCGAGATGTAGAAACTAAAACTTATAAGTATTTTCCTCGAGTAACAAAGTATTTTGAGAAGGCCAGTGCAGCTGTACAAAATGAAATGGAGCCCTTGCATCTAAAGTACCAGCATGTTTTAGACTCCTTACTTGACCAGTTCAGTGATAGATTTAATCAATTTAGAAGCCTAGAACAGACCATGAAAATAATTAAGTATCCTGATGTAGTAGTCTACAGTAGTTTGGAATTAAATGGTTTCCAATGGATACAAATTGATGATTTGGAGATGCAACTTGCAGAATTTCAGGACAGCATCTGGGGTCAGGTGTTTGTTGATTTGAGGTCAAAGCTTGAGAATCTAGAAAGGTGCCGTTTGGAGAATCAAGAGGAGTGCCACTATGAACAGGAAATTTGGAGTGCCTGGAATCGGTTACCAGACACTTTTAGCACCCTGAAAAATATAGCAATGGCTTTACTTACTATTTTTCCCTCTACGTACTTTTGTGAGACCTTATTCTCAGCATTAAATAATATCAAAACCAACAAAAGAAACAGATTGACAGATAACCTTAGTAGCGCTTGCTTGGCCTTGAAGTGTACAAAATACCAACCTTCAATTGAAGATTTAGCCAATGAAATTCAGCAACAAAAAAGTCACTAAATCAGTGATGGCGAACCTGTGGCAGTCCAGCTGTTGCTGGACTGCCACAGGTTCGCCATCACCGGAAGAATTCCCCCTCCCCCTCACTTATCTGACTTAGTTCATGACACCCCACACAAGTGAAATAACAGCAAGACCAACAAAAGAAACCAACTGACAGATTAACAAAGAAGTCACTAAGCAGGTAAGTTAAAGAATTATACATATTTGTTATTTACACTATAAATATCGTAAAATTAGGGTTTTTTTTCTCAAGGTGACACACCTGCCGAGTTATGCTCGGTTTTTTGGCGAATTTTGACACACCAAGCTCAAAAGGTTGCCCATCACTGATCTAAAAGGTTGTTAATGCAGGAATACAATGTCAAAGAGACCCCATCCGTGCTCCTCCTGATGCAGGGGGAGGGCCGAGCAGGGTTATATGAACCAAGCATAACACTACAGAGTCTAATCAAATAGAAAGGTAAATCAAGTAACAGCAAATATAACTAAGACAGGAAACAAAGATGGAAGGAATGGGTGATGGGGGAAGGGAGGGCAGCTCTGGGGGAATGTGGGTCTCATAAATCCTCGCTTGCAGCAAAATAGTCCCAAGGAGACCATACGGCATAGACACGGTCAACCAAGACATTCATTAAAGCAGTAAGGTGCTCCATCCTTTGTACATCCGAGATCCTACTCAGCAGATCTCGAAAGGACGGGGGTCCTGGTCGTTTCCAGGGAAGAGAGACTAGACACGTAGCCGCCATAAGAGTGTGAAGGAGGAGTTTAGATACAAGCTTACCTACACCCTTCAAGTTAGCATTTAGGAGATACACTAAGGGTCTAGCGGTTTGGACATTTTTAACCTCGGACTGCAGACTGTGGTGGTGGATTGGCTGGGGCAGCTGTGGGGGCCTCACATCCTTGGTGTTTCAGCCATATGGCAAAAATATCCCAATGTTTGGAATGATTTTGGTATTTATTATTGGTAATGGGTTTCTTTGCATGGTTTAAAGATATGATTATATTTTTACATTTTATGGTTGGTATTAAAAGAATATTTACTAAAATAATTTAATATATTTTTAACCTTAATAAAGCCTCATGGACAGTTTTTATTCCACCCTAGTTTTGAGTCCAAGTATTTTTGTCTTAATTATTTAGGAGGTTAAGTGAGTCTTGTGTTCCCATGGATCATCTGTGTCGCTGAAATTTCCAAATCTGGATGCTGCACACATACTATGTTACACACACACTGTATGATACACACAGACATGTATGTTAGACACATAAATACACACACTCTACATGAAACACACACTGCAAGTTACGCAGCACATAGTATAAAGGACATAGTAGACTGCTTCAATTCAGCTCATCCACACTCTTGCAGGGTGCATGTATATCTGTCAATACTATAATATATACAGTATATAAAACTTTATATAAAGGACATTGTGCCCATTATATAGGGTTTCCAGATTACATTCAGCTATTGCTATGAATACCGTTGTCATAGGAATAAACTGTCATGAGCCTGTTGGCTGTGACATCACACGACCATATAAGGCGCCACTCTGCTGAATCTTTCAGTTGGTTGTGTTGGAGGTGAGTACACTGTTTTTATGGCTCCTGTCCTTAGTAATTTCTTCACGTGTGTCAGTTAGATTTGTGCTCCATTATTTACCTCTAACACAGAGGTCTCAAACTCCAGACCTTGAGGGCCGCACACAGTTAAGGTTTCAGGATTTCCATAGCATTTGACAGTTGGTAATCAGATGACCAACTGTGAAATGCTAAGGGAATCCTGAAAACCTGGACTGTGTGCGGCCCTCGGGCCTGGAGTTAGAGACCCCTGCTCTAACAAATCATTCTCATGATCTAACTCAGGGGTGGGCAGCTCCAGGCCTCGAGGGCCGTACACAGTGCAGGTTCTGTATATCCTTAGTATTTGACAGTTGGTCATTTAATCTCCTGCTCAAGATTCCCTTGAGGCCTGGAGCTGCCCACCCCTGATCTAACTGAATCTGATCTTTATTCAATCCATTTATCAATCAATTTCTTCTTTATTTCTATCATTTTCCAGTGCGATTACTGAGATTTTGCTGACTTTGTGTTATTGCAAAATCAGAGAGAAGTCCATTTCAAAGATGGAGCGCGTTGAACGTTGGCTCATGGATGTAAGTTACCGTATTAATTAACATCCAGATTGAAGGGGAGAAGTCAATGATACTTCATAGAATTCCCATTATACATTATATGTGGATCCCTCATCACATCAAATATTATTAGTAATAGTTGTATCATCATTAATAATAATATATAATATATTATATTTACAGAATCAAGCTTCCATTGATGCCGAAGTACTCCTGTAAGTAAATTGTCATAATTGTGTGATCTCTAGAGTTTTAAATATTTTACTATTGATTTTTTTTATGTCATTTTGGTCCCTAAAATTCTCATTTCATAAATAATTAAATAAAACATATAAAGAAATTAAAAAAAAAATCCCCTCATTTGATTTTACACTTGTGTTTTTATTCTTACAGGACTGATAAATATACTGAAGTCATGTAAGTACCGTATATGATTGCAATGTAGTATATATGACATGTTCGGACCTTGTGTGGCCCCGTGCTGCCATGCAGCAGATATAAATCTGTTGTTGGTGCCCGTGTCCTGGAGCTCTGGTGACAGTGAAAAGCAGGTGGTGTGGGGGGTTCGGGGTTTGCGCCGGCATTACTGTTTACCCTGTCATCTAGGTGGTTAGAGGCTCCCTGATGTTGGTGCAGGAAAAACAGAGAGTCAGGAGTCATTTTAAATAATGAAACATGTGGTACTTTACTTGCCAAAAAAGCAGAAAGGGTCATGATGATAATAACATGCTCAGGCGGTGCGGCTCCACAGACCTGATGACAGCAGTATGAGCAGAGCCCATCTTTTACCCAAGCTGACACAATAGTCGTCTCCCTCTAGCCCACTGGAGTGGTGTTTTCCAGCAGACCCCATGTTTTTGATCCCTCTGACCCATGAAGGCTCTCACCCGGGGCCCTCAGCGATTGACCAGGGGTGCCGGTTATTCCATACTGCCTGATGAGGTTCTGAGCTCTAGTATGTGAGGAGGAGCCCAGAGCCCCATCTTCTATGGGGCCGATCCAACAGTCTGACGACAGGACCAGCGTCGTCTGCCCCTGCATCCCCACTAGCTTTCAGTTCTAGCTAGAAGTGTGCACTGTTTATCCTCTGCTCAGATAGTTCTCGTAACTGCATTTTCTATGACTAGGGACTTGCATCCTATTAAGCAAAGGCGCACCAGTATCCACGCCCGGGGTCCTAAGAGATCTGTTGTATCTTGAGCTCAGTCTGTTCCCATACAGCCCGCATAGCGGGGTTACTGTTCCCATATATTTCTGATAAAGTGACTGGCCGAGCTCCAACTGTACCCTGACATGACCAGCTGTCATCCGAGCTACTGCGCCCGCAAGCTCCACCACACAGCCTGTTACTAGGTTACTACCTAGATGGGAGCTTTACCTAACTGTGTATCTGTGTAATGTGTCTAACTGCTAAGTCATCCTGACTATACATAAAATAACACTTAAGAAATTAGGGAACACTCCAGTAGTGCCCGCTCCGGGCCACTACATCATCATGGACGCATGCGCCGCTCAGGGAGCTGCTGGTATCTGGTCACGAGCCTGCGCCATGTGACACCCAGCATCATGTGTCAGCAGCACTGTGAATCACATTACGCGGGTCAAGGCCGGATCTCGACAGCTTCCTGACCTCCCTTATAACAGATAGGGTCATAGTCAGTGTGTACACGGATGCATTTTCAGTACATTGCCTATACCTGGACATATGTCAGATACATATATGTGACATCATAAACTGGTCCAGTGTTTGGGGCTTATTTGTATAGGGCCATCCACACATGCATCATCTCTTTTTGCACTCCTGCCCACCTAATATCCTTCTTGTACACCAGGTCTGCAGTTTCTTTATGAATAATCACATTAGACATTTTCTTTCTCATCTTCATCTTTCTTTGACCACCATCACAGTGTTTTCTTCTCAGCTTGCTTTTATCCTAGTATTTTTTCTATTGTACACATGATGATCAGCATTGTATGGCCTATTTGCACTTGCACTGTTATTGAGGTATTGAGGTGACGCCTCACTGGACACTTGTTGGCCGTGTTATTTGTGACCTGACTGTTATATGAACTGATTTTACAATTGTTGTCTCAATATTCTTTATATTTATTACTCTGACATTTACCTGAGACTTGTACTAAATTCTCATCAGTATGTATGTATACTAAATATGTCACCTACTGCCTCCATATATGATGAGTGTATAATGTCCTTTTGCACTTTTATTGTGCATGCATATTTTTTTGTTTCACATGTTTTACAATCGCATGAATCTGTAACTTTTATCAACTTTTTCTTTCCATTAATTTTTGCCATGTGCATTATCATAAGTATATTCAGCCATTCCTTGTCCTGCTTTTCCTCTGTTGTATGTGTCAGCCATCTTTTTCCTACATTTTGTCTTGGGCTATGTTCACATTGTGCGTTTTTGATCCTTTCTTTGTGATCTATTTTTGCATGGAAAACGGATCACTCTTTGTGATGTCCAGCAAAGTCAATGAGTTTTCAGAAATTCTGTGCAGACGCTGCGTTTTTACTGGTTTGTTTTACAGTAGAAAAAGCATAAAAAAAAAGAATGATCATGTCAGTATTTGATCTGGTTTTTATCCTCGATTTTTTTCCTTGAAACCATTGTTAATGGAATAAAAAACGCAGCACAAAAAAAGGGTCAAAAACATGATGATGATTTCCTTTGCAAAAGCGGATCCAGTTTTGCTGCTGAAAATTCTACGAAAACGGAGCACAAAAAAACGGATCAAAAACAACAGTCTGAACATAGCCTTACAATAAAGTACCAACCATTTTAATGCTCTACATGGACCGAAGTACTCCCATAAGTAAATCGTCATAGAAGTGTGTCATCTCTAGAGTCCTAAATATTTTACTATTGGTTTTAGTTTTATTTATGTCATTTTGGTCCCTTTAAATTTTATTTTCAATAAATACCATAATTAAATAAAACATATAAAGAAATTTAAAAAAATCCCTTCATTTGATTCTTACACTTGTGTTCTTATTCTTACAGGCCTAAAAATGAATATAGAGACGTGATGTAAGTAGAGTATATAATGGCAATGTAGTATATGACATGTTTGGACTTTCTGTGGCCCCTGAGCGTGTTACACAGGCCATGCAGCAGATATATATATATATAAATGTATTCACTAAATAGAGAGGTTTGCTGGTCTATAGAGCTGTATCTCTATGTACCAATAAGATGTGGCCTATAAAGAGGAATACAGCATGTAGAGACATGGCGAGAGAGAAGGTTTTCATATCTTACCCAACCCAGTCTCTGGCTCACAACTGAAGCTACCGTCGACCATTCTAGAGCCTGTGAATTTGATTCCTACCGCAGACCAGACGTCATATAATATAATCAATAATTTATAAATTGTACATTAAAAAAATAAAGTGCCTCTTTCTACCTTTTTTTTGTTTCTAAGAAATATGTATTATCATTTATTAAAGGAACTGTCCAGACTTGGGACAAAAGTCTGCGTATTCTCTATGTGACTGCAGACTTTTGACCAATGACAGTGCGCAGTTTGCCCGCTGTCACAATTCTCTGGTATTGCTGATGCAGCGGGCAGCCTTGTGACTTCACGTTCTGCTGCCATTCTGTATTGCCGGCAGCAGAGCCCCAGGAAAGCTCTCTGTCCGGAGATGTGCAGTGCTGATGGGGGTGCACAAAACATTATGATGAGGGCAATCTGACATGGGCCTCCCACAGCCTTGGGCCCCGGGAGGTAGGGCATATTACCCTCATTATAATCCGCTTGTGATCACAATAAAGATTAAAGAGCTGTTCATGGTTGAATTCAACGTCAGAAGAAATATCTATATAACTATATATACCATGTTATATTTTACAGTCAAAAGGAAGAAAAAACTGGAGATGACGATAAAGACCTAATGTATGTAGAGAGACTTAAATAGATAATTGCATGATATTATGTATTGTAGATTACAGAAATGTAATTATAAAAGCAATGATGTATACAGTCATGGCCAAAAATGTTGGCACCCTGCAAATTGTTCCAGAAAAATATTAAATTTATATATGTTTTGTTGTACACAAGTTTTTTCCCTTTGTCTGTATTGGAGAAACATAAAAACAATAGAGAGAAAAAGGCAAATTGAACATAATTTCACATAACTCCCCTCCCCCAAAATGGGCAGAACAAAATTGTTGGCACCTTTTAAAAATTGCGGGTACACAACCTTTTTTCAAGCATGTGATGCTCCATCAAACTCACCTGTAGCAAGTAACAGGTGTGGGCACCTGATTAAACGGGGAGAAATTGACTCAATCTCTGCATTATGTGTCTGTGTGTGCCACACTAAGGCCGGGTTACACATAGCGATGTTTCAGATACCCGACCAACGATCAGGATCGCTGGAACATTGCTAAGTGATCGCTGGTGAGATGCCACACAGGCAGACTTACCAGCGATCACCCAGCGATGTGCCGACACCCGACGGTCGCTTGGTTCATTCAGGGTCTCGGGCGCAGACTGGGGATCGCTGGTCGTTGCCCCTGTTACACATGCCGATGCATGTGTGACAGCGGGAGACCAGCTACCGAAAAATGGTCCTGGCCATTCGCAGCGAGCTCATCGCTGGTCGCTGCGGCATGTCACATGCAGCGACATCGCTGTGAGGTTGCTACAATGTCACAAAACCTGTGACGTTGCAATGATATCGTTCACGATATCGCTACATGTTAGGGGGCCTTTAGGCTGCTTTCACATCAGCGTTTTTGCTGAATCGCGGCAGATTCACTGCATCTGTCGCATCTGCCACGTAACGGCCGACTTGTGGCAAGCCTCCATTCATTCTCTGAGACTTGCGGCAGGTGAGGCAAGTACAGTTTTTGCCATGACCCGGCAAATCGGGCACTTGCGGCAAGTCAAAAAACTGCAGCTAACCGCGTTTTTTTGACTTGCCTTAAGTGCCGGATCACGGCAAAACTGCACTTGCCGTATCTGCCTCAAGTCCCATAGAGAATGAATGGGGGCTTGCCGCGTGTCGGCCGTTACCGGCAGATGTGGTAAATCTGCCAGATCTGCCGCGATTCACCAAAAACGCTGTTTTGAAAGGTCCCTAAGCATGGAAAACAGAAAAGAAGAGAAGAGAACTGTCTGAAGGCATAAGAAACAAAATTGTTGAAAAATATCAACAATCTCAAGGTTACAAGTCCATCTCCACAGATCTTCATGTTCCTTCGTCTACAGTGCACTACATAATCAGGAAGGATATATCCCATGGCACTGTAGCAACTAATCACCCTGGATATGGATAGTGCAGATGGTGGATAAGCAGCCCCAATCAAGTTCCAAAGAAATTCAAGGTGTCCTGCAGGGTCAGGGTGCATCAGTGTTGGCTCGAACTATTCATCCACATTTGAATTAAATGAAATGCTATGGAGGAGACCCAGGAGGACCCCATTTCTGACACAGAGACATAGAGTCATTAAAAAGCTAGACTGCATTTTGCTAAAATGTTCATAAGTAAGCCAAAATCCTTCTGGTAAAGTGTCTTGTGGGCAGATGAGACCAAGATACAGCTTTTTGGTAAAGCAACAAAAATGGAATGAGTAAATCCAAAGGATATATATGTGAACGAGCCACGCTGTCGTTAGATGAAAGGGACCACAAAGGTATATCAGGAACTGTAGCTTTATTCTACACGTTTCGGAGCTACAGCCAATTTGGTTGGCTTCCTGAGGAAGGAGCAAAGATATAGCTCTGAAACGCATAGAATAAAGCCACCACAGCAGCGTAGATCGTTCACATATATATCCATTGGATTTACTCGTTTGTCACCACGCAACACATGGGGTTTGTGGATCCTGCAGCAGATGTTACATATGATGCAAACTGGTTGTGTGTCACACAACCTAACCAGGTAGACAGCAACATTAGTGTGTGCATAATACATGACAAAGACCCTATTTTGCGCTTTTTGTATTCTCCATAGTTTGTTCCTGCAAAAAGGAAATGAGGCCTACAAAGAAAAGAATACAGTACTTAGAGTCAAATATGAGAAAGGTTCAAAGATGTTTTGGGGTTGTCTTGGTGCCTCTGGCACTAGGTGCCTTGACTGTGTGCAAGACATCATGAAAGCTGCAGGGTACCAAAGGATTTTGGGTCGCAATATATTGCCCAGTGTAAGAAAGCTGGGTTTGTGTCCTAGGTAATGGGTCTTCCAGCAGAACAATGGCCCCAAATGGCCCTAATGGTCACAAGAAGCACCCAGATATGAATGGGAACAACTGTGGAGAGTTCTGAAGTGGCAGCAATAAGTCCAGATCTAAATCCCATTGATCACATGTGGATAGAACTTAAAATTGTTGTTTGGAGAAGACACCTTCAAATATGAAAGACCAGGAGCAGTTTGCAAAAGAAGTGTGGTACAAAATTTCAGTTGAGAGGTGTAAGGCCCCTTCCATATCAGCGGTTCTGTACGGATCCGGCTGATCCGGCAGATTTACCGCATCTGCCAAATCGGCCGCCTAATGGCCGCACTTGAGTCACCAATCCGGCAAACCCCATTCATTCTCTATGGAGCTTGCGGTTGCGTGTGGCAAGTGCGATTTCGCTGGATGGGCAGATCCGGCACTTGAGGTCGCGAAAAAAAAATGATGCAGATTCGGCAATACTGCATTTGCCGCACGCGATAGCAAACCCCATAGAGAATGAAGAGGTGCTGGAAGTGCGGCCGTTAGGCGGCCGATCCGGCAGATGCGGTAAATCGGCCGGATCCGTACGAAACCCTGATGCAAAAGGAGGCCTTAGAAGCTTGATATTGGTTATAGGAAGCAAATGATTGCAGTTATTTATTTCACAGGGAGTGCAACAAAATATTAAGTTGAGGGTGCCAACAATTTTGTTAGACCCCTTTTTGGGGGTTTTGTTGAAATTTTATCCAATTTGTCTTTTTGTCTGTTGTTTTTTTGTGTTGTTCCAATACACATAAAGGAAATTAACTGACAAAATTAATTAATTGAAATGACAAAATGTGTAATTGCAATAATTTTATGGGACAAATACTTAAAGGGGTTTTCCCATGAACAAATTTAATTTTAAAGTTCATTTTAATCAATAGATCTTGGAATATTAATAATTTCCACAATGGGATGTATTTAAAAAAAAGTTCCTATGCTGAGATAATCTATTATATACTTACCTTGTGGTATTCATCATCAACTTCCATCTGAATGGCCAGAAATCCCAGAAATCCTTGAGCTGCCGGAAGCCACAGGCTCAGGGGGGCGGGGGAAGGCACAGACAGGGTCAGGAAGGTGGGGGGAGTCACAGACAGGCTTAGGAAGGAGGGGGAAGGCATAGACAGGCTCAGGAAGGTAGGGGGCACAGACAGGCTCAGGGAGGTGGGTGGGTAACAGCCAGGCACAGGGTGGCGGGGGGCACAGACAGGCAGGGAGACAGGTGGGGGAGCACAGGGAGGCATGGGTGGGGCAGATAGAGAACGCACAGCGGGGAGGGAGGGGCAGAGAGTGAGCGCACAGCAGAGGAGGCATAGAGAGCGCACAGGTACAAAGAACACAGAGAGCACATGCACACTTACTCAAACGGCTGCCATCTTTGAATACTTGGGTAGACAAAGATAGCGGCGGTGTGACACATCACTGACGCCCCACCGCTTCCAGCGCACGTTTACAGTAATTACAGCATTATGTAAGAGGGGAATTTGGTGGGAGCTAATAAAGTAAATAACGAGATGTCTCTGTCTATTTTGTGTGCAATAAAGGATTTTTCTGTGTGTGTGTGTGTGTTTTTATTTCTCTTGAGTGAAAGTATTGCTAATGGCCAGCTGTCATACTGATGGCTGACATTAGCAATAGGGCTTGATGTCAACTGCCTAAAAAAGCTGACATCAATCCCTTTATTACTCAGTCTGCCACCAATATATGGCAGCTGGAAGAGCGAGGTTTTGGAGTCTCTCATGGAGGCATTGATTCTGGGGTGGCTGCCGGCTGCAATTTTTAGCATGGGGGCCCAAAACGCTTGGGTCTCACCACGCTGAGAATTACAGCCCAGAGCTGCCTGGATTATCTTGGCTGGCAATAGAAAATATGGCAGAGCCAATTTTATTTTTAATTATTTAGTTAAATAATTGAAAAAAATAATGGCTCCCCTTTATTTTTCATTGCTAGCGAAGGTAACACCAAGCAGCGGGGGTTAGCAGCCATTAGCTGCTTGATTTACCTATGCTGGCAATAGAAAATACAGTGAAGCTCTACACATTTTTTTACCAGGAAATTAAACACTTTATTATTAAAAAAATAGAAACAGGTTTTTAAGGAAAAATACATTTATTAACATACATTGGAAGAGGGCATGGGGTGAGAGAGACAAGGGACAGAGAAGAAACTGCACGGGAGAAAAGACAGCTGCTGCCTCCAGCACCACAGAGCCCGCCTCTATTGTGATGTCACCTCCCTCCCAATGCGATAGCTTCAGGCCCACATCTAGTCTTATATATATGTCACTGCTATGTACAGTTTAGTTCTTGTTTCTGACCATTCACAGAACACGGTCTGATCATACTTCATTTCCTTGGTCGGGGAGGATGAAAAAAGTATATACGAGACATTACATCAGGAGATCATAAATAATTCTTTCTTTGAGGTAAAACATTTTTTACAAACAGGCAGAGAAATGTTTTACCTCACAAAAAAGAATCGTCTGTGACCGGAGCTGTAATGTCTGTTATACTCATTGGCTTCCTTCCCTGCCCAGGAGATGTGGTATGATCACACCATGTTCCGTGCACGGTTAGAAGCAAGAATTAAACTGTACATAACAGGGACCGGTCTCATACTTGCGTTCGCAGCCAAATGCATGCGTACTGTATTCCTATCTCTCTCTCTATCTTTCTCCTCCCAACTGCTCATGTATTCCTATGTGCCCGTACAGTTATAATGGAATCCTATGGATACTATGTGAACACTGGGTTCACATCAGTATGACTGCGTTCGGCACTGCGTTTGCGTCTGCATGACAGACGCCTGCAGACACCAGCATTAGTGTGAAACCAGCCACAGCGCAGGAACATTTTTTTTAAACATACAATTGTGAAAATTATTATTATTCCAAGATTTATTGATTAAGATGAACTTTAAAATTAACTTTGTTTGTGGGAAAACTTTAATCTTCTGGAACAATTTCAAGGATGCCAATACTTGAAATGCCATTACTGATTCACTCTATATATAGTGTTTTATGTGGACGACATTATAGATCAACTCTATAGTATTATATTTGCCTGGAATTATAGATCTCTTCTATAGAATTATATGTGCCCAGCATTATAGATGTGCCCAGCATTATAGATCAACTTTCTATATAGTATTATATGTGCCCAGCATAATGGATCTACTCTATATACAGTATTATATGTCTGGCTTTATAGATCCACGCTATATATATTATTATAAGTGCCCAGCATTATAGATCCACCCTATAGTATTATATGTGCCTGACATTATAGATCTCTTATAATATTACATGTACCCAGCATTATAACTCTATAGTATTATATGTGCCCGGTATTATAGATCTCTTCTATAGTATTTGATATGCCCGGCATTATAGATCCACTCTATGTACAGTATTTTATGTGCCCGACATTAATCAACTCTATAATATTATATGTGCCAGCATTATAGATCCACTCTATATAAAGTATTATATGTGCCTGGCATTGTAGATCCACTCCATTTATAGTATTATATGTGCCCAGCATTTTAGGTCCCACTTAGTATTACATTTGTCCGGCATTATAGAACCCCTCTATAGTATTATATGTACCCGGCGTTATAGATCCACTCTATATAAGTATTATATGTGCCTGGCATTGTAGATCCACTCCATTTATAGTATTACATGTGCCTAGCTTTTAGTCCCCTCTATAGTATTACATTTGTCCAGCATTATAGAACCCTCTATAGTATTATATGTACCCGGCGTTATAGATCCACTCTATATACGGTATAGTATTATATGGGCCTGGCATTATAGATCCACTCTATATATAGTAGTACTGTATATGTGTCGGGCATTATAGATACAATACTATATATAGAGTGGATGTGCCTAAGACTTCCTGTATAGATATAAATTAGGGATGAGCGAGTAGTCAAATATTCGGACTTGCTGGAGTAGGTTCTAATACTTGGGTATTCGTTACGAGTAGCGAGTACAATGCAAGTTAATGGGGAAATGCGAGTAGTATTCTGCTGGACCCTACAAAGTGGTCTGGGGGCCTGAGGAAAAGGCTAAAATGGATGCATGATCATTTAAAGGCCGGCGGGTAAAAAGCCAGCCGTTTTTTTTAACTGACCAGCTGTTGCATGCTCCTCGTCCGGTCCTTTCTTTCCGCCGATTCTTTCCTCCCCACCTGGTCCTTTTCTTCCCTGCCTGATCCTTTGTTCCCCATCCAATCCTCCATTCCTCACCCCCCGGTCTTTTGCCCCCAACCGATTTTTCCACTTCCCTGTCCGGTCCCAGCGGAGGACCAGGCGGAGAATGGAGGATCGGATGGGGAACAAAGGAACTGGCAGGGAGCAAAGGACCAGGCGGGGAACAAATGACCAGCGGGGAGCAAAGGACCAGGCGGGGAATGGAGGATCGGATGGGGAACAAAGGAACAGGCAGGGAGCAAAGGACCGAGCGGGAGCAAAGGGCCTGGCAGGGAGCAAAGGACCAGGCGGGGAGCAAAGGACCAGGCGGGCAAAGGACCAGGCGGACAAAGGACCGGGCGGGGAGCATGCATCAGCTGAACGTTTAAAAAAAAACGGCCCCCTTTTAACCTGCCGTTTTTTAAATGATCATGCATCATTTTAGCCTTGTCTTTAGGCCCCCAGACCCCCTAGGGTTCAGCAGAATAGTACTCGCATTTTCCATTGACTTGCATTGTACTCACTACTCATAACGAGGAAACTCGCCGAGTAACGAGTATCCCGAATATCGTACTATTCTGCGAGTAGCAAATAGTAAGGAGTATATTCGCTCATCCCTAATGTAAATGTATATATATGTGTGTGAATATATGACAGAGAAAAAAATCTATAGAATATTATATCACTATTATTATGATATCAATAAAATACAGAACATAATATCATATAAATGTCTCGTCTACTTCTTCAGCAGATTTCGTCGTAATGTCATCAATGCTAAACCAGTATTCAGGTATTTATCTACAATCTCCCGTATTTCTCGGGACTTACAATATAAAAGTCTGTATGTTCCAATGACACATGCTATACATGATATACAGCTGTGGACAAAATTGCATCAGTTGCGGGCGCGCAAAAAAACCCCCAGCTGACCGCATTTTTTTATTCGTGGCCGCAAGTCCCGGATCACAGCAATACTGCACTTGCTGCACCTGCCGCAAGCCTCATAGACAATGCATGGGCTTGCTGCAAGTGTACCACAAGTGCGGCTGTTAGGCGGCAGATGCGGTAAATCTGCCAGATCTGCCGCAATTTGAAAAAAACACTAATGTGAACGGGGCCTTAGGCGACTTTCACATCTGTATTTTTGTAGATCCGGACAAATTTGTTTTTTTGTTTTTTTCAAAAACAAGATCCGGCAGGATTGCTGCAGAAATGCTTTTTTTGCTGATGCATTTCTATGGGACTGCGGAAGCGAAACGGACACTTGAGTTTTCCACCAGATTCAGCAAATCCGACACTTGCGGCGAGACTTAAATCCGTAGTGTTATTTGCAAGTGCCAGATTTGCCAGATCCTGCGGAAAACCCAAATGACTGCGTGCTTCCAGCAGTCCCATAGAAATGTGTTGGTAAAAAACGCAATCCTCACACTAGTGTGCTGGGTTCGTTTTTTTTTTTTTTACAAAAATGCAGGAACCCGCCGGATCTGAAAAGCGGCAGATCAGGAAAACCTGAAGATCAAAAGTTGAAGTTTGCCTGATCTGCCGGAATCTGCAAAAAATGTAGATGTGAAAGTGTTGCGGTTGCAAGGCCCGGGGTACTCAGTTCCCCAGAGACCTGGCGTATCAGTCCATGGTGGCGGTTCCCAGGAGCTGTGGCCCTGACCGGACAAGTGAAGGGAAGGGGAGTATTTACTAGGGAGGTAGTCTGTGACGCCAGCTGGAGTTCTGACCATAGGTGGCCAGGAGCTGCAGTGGGGGCTTCCAAGGGGAGATGGTGAGGCAGCCAGATGGGATGCCCTCTCCAGCCAGGACACAGATCCCTTGGAAGGTATAGAAGGATGGTGAGAGAGGAGGAGGAGGATGAGGATGGCAGTGCAGGTGGGTGCAGGAAGGAGCAGATAACACACAGTCTTTGTAGTTCTTACTCTTTATTTGCAGACTTGGTTGATTACAGCCCAGCCGTGGTACAGTGTAGACCAGGATCGCTACCTGGCCAGTTGTATGTAGCTGGAGTCAATTTTGCTGAGACACAGGGTATATGGCCTTCCAGCTGACTTCCTTGTGCCCTAACACTATGCTGGCACTATCCTCTCCTCAGTGTCCGTGGATCTGTTCCCTGCCAGGTAGCTTAGGTCCTCTGAGTGATGATTTTGGGTCCGCTGACCTTTTTAAAGCCCCGTAAACCTTGGGAATGTCCACAAAGGTAGCCACTAGACCTAAAGCCCAGTGACCTCCAGCTTCACGACCGGTCCTAAAGATCCCTGGCCAAGTTGGGGGCTGGTTCCCTTCCCTGCAGCTAGCTCTTCTGCCCAGCTATCTAAGATGGCTGCAGTTGCGTCTTGACTGGCCCTTGGCCTAGCACTTCCCTCCCAAGACTGGAACTCTCCTAATTGCCACCCACCCCTCACCTAACTCCTTCCTCCAACCAGAAGTGGGGACTGCCCCATAGGTGGGTTTCTTCCACCCATCATTCCCTGGCTTGGAGTTCAGATGTGTTGGATGTATTTTGGGGCCTCAGCCAGCAGTGTGTTCTTCACCTACCTACAGGCATGACACTACATATTGGATTACACGCAATACCACTTGTGGCAGCCCGGCCGCAGGGGCGCCACAAAAGTAGCCTAAAAGACATAACAACGGCACAGTTTGTGAAAACCAAAATTTGTATCAGTATCAAAACGTTTGGTCCAGAATGTATTCTATATATTCTATGTGTTCTGTATTGTATACATTTGTGAATCATTGTAACTGGAGCTTTATTTTGTAGACATAAAAGATTTCCTCTCGGGATTTCCAAGTGTCCAAAGCTGTACGTCATATTGTAAGTATAAAGAATGAAAAGGACCTGACATCTCCACAAACACAGAACATTGTACAGAACATTCCACAGAACATTACATTCTACAGAACACTACACAGAACATTAGACATTGCACAGAACATTGCACAGAACATTGCACAGACATTGCACAGAACATTGCACAGAACATTGCACAGAACATTGCCAACAAAAACCTTCCACAGAACATTACCACAAGAACACTCCACAGAACATTCCACAGAACATTCTGCGTCTTAGTCTCATTACTATCCGAAGGAAACCTAAGAATGTGACTGTCGAGAACCTAAATGTACTGTAACAAGAATGTAATATAATGTGAAATGTAATTTTCATCCTGTCCTGGTAAAGTGGCCTCTACATTTCTGTTGGTGGCTACATAGCACTTAGGCTACTTGCAGAGGGCATGCAGACGCAAACACAGTGCAAATGCTGCCACACTGATGTGAACGAGAATCTCTGCATGCGTTCTACATCAGTATGGTGCCCGGCCAGCCAATCAGAGGTCTCGGCAGCGTACGGGAGACGGAGATCAGCGTCTGAGATCTCCTCCTCCTGGCCGCTGCTCATCTCCCGACGGTGTCGGCATGGGAGATTTGAACAGCTGTCAGATCAGCTGTTTCTTCAAATCTCCTGCGCCGACACCTCTAGGAGATTAGCGGCGGCTCCAGCTGATCTCCCTGTGGCCGCCGCAGAGATTTCAATGTGATCCGCAGCGTTCTCCTGTGCTGTCATGCGGAGGACACTGCGGATCCATTGAGATCCATGCATTGTTTGTGCGCTTGCGGTCGGTTGCAGATAAAACAAGTGCCCGCGACCGCACAAAAATGCAACAGGTTGTATTCGAAGGCGGAGGAGGATGCACAAATTATCCGCATCTGAACGCAACCGCAACTGAACGCAGCCAAACGCAGGTATCATGTGATCCCTTGTTAAACATAGGAACGCAGTGCGCATGGTTTGGTACGCTGCGTTTACATACGCCAATTGAAACCGGCCTTAGTAGTGCTACTCAGCGAACAGAAGCAGGATCTTGGAATCACATGGTCGCTTGCGGTGTAATCGCTCCTGGAGTCCTGACAACAAACAATACATTTGCCGGTTCGGTCAGGCACGGCATGGGACGGTATTTCTCTGTAATCCGGGGAATCTATTTGTCCCATGTACAAAAATGAACAATAACATATATTATATATATATTCTTCAAACATATTTTATTAGGAAACAAATGTAAAAAAAAGTTAAAATGTAAGAAAAATCTACAAGAAGAAAACAAAAGATTCTGTTAAATAAAATATAACAAAAAAAGAGAAAACCCTCCATATATTCAGCGTCTTCATGACCGTAATAACCTGGAGAATTCATTCAAAGTGAATCATTAAAAACTGAATCCAAAAATAAACCAAAAATAGTTTCTTTATATTTGGGTGACAATAGCGCTAACAATAGGACAATTCATTATACATGAAAAAGTGTCATCCAGCCATGAAGATCAATACAATGATGTATGACTGCATGAATAAGAGGCAAAAGAGGGAGGAAATGTCCAGACATTCAGGCGGATTCAGGAGGGGGTCAGAGGTTAGGGAGGGTTTTACTATAGGGAGGATGAAGACCAGCCGTGGCCCCAGGCACTTTAGAAGACGTGGCCCCCCTGGCCCTGATGTATCACTGGGCATGTCACATGATCCTCTTTCATAGATCATGTGATAGGTCACATGATTCACACACAGGGGCTCTGGTGCACATCTGTAGATGCAAAATGTGGGAGACAATTTTTTACCCTTATAGACAGTACAGCAGTATACATAACATAGCGCTATACATAATAGAGCAGGGGGGGGATATATTTTCCTGAGGGGCCACAATGGAGACTGTGAATGTCGTAGAGGCTGAACCAATAGGCTGAAATTAGGTCTACTCAATATTAATATAAACATACCATGATTATTTTATTTTAATAAGGTCTGACTTAATATTGAGCAGAAATAAGTATGCTGACACCCCCATATATCGTATGAGCCCTCATATATCGTATGAGCCCCCTTATATCGTAACCTAAGCCCATACACATCCCCCTATATACAGGATGAGCCCCCACATAGCCCCCCTATGTATAGTAGGGGTGAACTTAGCCTCTTTGCTGCCTGAGGCAAACTGCAAAACGGCGCCCCCCCCGTAGTAAATTTTATTAATTGGTAAAAATAAATCTGGTTCATACAGATTCATATTTATCCTGTAAAAATGAGCAAAACATTGGACATTTTAGTTTACAGAAACAGAAAAAAAAATGTCCAAACACAGGGTTGTCAGTGCCATCACACGCACATACAAGAACCACACAGAAGAATCCAGAACAAGGATCATTAATGGCGATGGCAGCTTGCCACAGACCTCCATACATATTAATGCAGCCCCACAGTCCTCCATATAGAGTAATGCACCCCACAGTCCTCCATATAGCATCTTGCACCCCACAGTCTTCCATATAGAATAATGAACCCCCACTATTCTCCATATAGTATAGTGCACCCCCATAGTCCTCCATATAGCATATTCAACCTGCAAAGTCCTTTCTATAGTATATTACACCCTCATAGTCCTCCATATAGAATAAATCACCCCCACAATCCTCAATATAGTATATTGCACCCTCAAAGTCTACCATATAGTACAATACACCCCCATAGAGTTCCATATAGTACAATACACCCCCATAGTCCTCTTATAGTATAATGCACCCCAAACTCCTCCATATAGTATAATACATCCCCAATCTCCTCCATATACCATAGTATAATACACCCCCAAAGTCAAATATTATTTATGCACATCACATAGTGCTCAGCAGTATCGCATCACTGTACTCACTGTCTAAAATAAAAAGTAAATATTCACCTCTCTCTCTCATCGGATCCTCACTGGCTGCTCCAGGTCTCCTCAGTGTTCTCATGCCTTCTCTGAGGCTGAGCATGGCAGGGCGCTCAGTGATGATGTCATTGCTCCTCGCCCTATTGAGCTGCAGAGACTCAAAGGGCAGGCAGGACCTGGAAGAATGTGGTTGCAGCGGCGGCCAGGACTATAGAAGTGGGAGCGGCATCTGCAGGGGGCCGCACTACTACTGGGCGCCCCCTGTCTACTAGCACGAAATGCTGCCTCAGGCAGACAGTTCATGTCGCCTCATGGTAGGTGCGCCCCTGAGTATGAGCCCCACACCGCACCCCCTATATACAGTATAAGACCACACACAGCTCCCCATATATTCAGCATGAACCCCACATAGTTCCACATATACAATGTAATCTCACACACAGCCTCCCTATATACAAGATGAGCCCCCACCCAGCTGGCTTTATACAGCGTTAGCCCTCACACAGCCTCCTTTATACAGTATGAGACCACACATAGCTCCCTATATACAATGTTAGCCCTCTCATAGCCTCCTATATACAGTATGAGACCACATATAGCTCCTTATATACAATGTTAGCCGCCACATAGCCTCCTATACACCATATGAGATGCCACACATCGCAATGGGAGCTCCTTGGAGCTGTACTGCCATTCTGTATTGCCGGCAGCAGAACACCAGGAAAGCTCTCTGTCTGCCGGCAGCAGAAACCAGGAAATGCTTGTCTGCCGATGGTGGTGCACAAAACAATATAATGAGAGCAGTCTTACCCTGAGCCTCCTATAACCTCGGGCCCTGGGCAGTAGGCCAGATTACCCTCATTATAATCCCCCAATGACTCAACATCTCTGCTTGTGCTTACCATAAAGAGACAATCATGGTTGAATTCTCTGCCAGGAGAAATATCTACAGTATATAACTCCATCTATGCCATGTTATATCTTATAGTGAATTTGAAGAGATGAGTGGAGACCTAAAGTAAGTAGAGAGATTTAAAGAGATGATTACATGAACTTTATGTATATGATTATAAAAGGAAGGATGTATACAGTCATGGCCGAAAGTGTCGGCACTCTTGAAATTAGTCTAGAAAATGAAGTGTTTCTCTAACTGTTGAAATACCTACACATATTTTGATCATACACGTTTATTTCCTTTGAGTGTATTGGAATAACACAAAAAAAAGGGAAATTGGACATACTTTCACACATACCCCCAAAAATGGTCTGGACAAAATTGCTGGCACCTTTTCAAAATTGTGAGTAAACAACTTTGTTTCAAGCATGTGAAGCTCGATCAAACTCCATCTTTAGCAAGTAGCAGGTGTGGGCAATATGAAAATTACACTTAAAACCAGATAAAAGTGGAGAAGTTGCCTCAATCTTTGCATTGTGTGTCTGTATGTGCAACACTAAGCACATAGAGCAGAAAGAGGAGAAGAGAACTGCCTGAGGACTAGAGAGCCAAAATTGTTAACATATCAACAAACTCAAGGTTACAACTCCATCAAGAGATTTCCAGAGATTTTGATGTTCCTTTGACCACGGTGCGCAACATAATCAAGAAGATTTCAACCCATGGCACTGTAGCTAATCTCCCTGAAGGTGGATGGCAGAGAAAAATGTATGAAACTTGCAACGCAGGATAGTCTAGTCCAGAGGGTAGATGAGCAGCTCAGAGAGGCAGGAGGAGGCACCGACAGGCACACAGAGGTGGGGGCACAGACAGGCATTGGGGCCAGGGGGGACACAAGGAGGCATAGAGGGGCGGCAGACAGAAAACACACACCAGGGAGGGGCAGAGAGAGAGAGCAACAGGCAGAGAAATGTTTTATCTCACTAAAAAAGAATGATCTGTGACCCCGAGCTGTAATGTCTGTATGCCCTTTCACTTCCTCCCCGGCCCAGGAGATTTCGTATGATCAGACCATGTTCCATGCATAGTCAGAAACAAGAATTACTGTAAACTGCACATAGCAGGGACACATACTGTATATAAGATTATCTCAGCACAGGAACATTTCTTTAAACATCCAATTGTGGAAGTTATTATTATTCTATTGATTAAAATGAACTTTGTTTGTGGGAAAACCTCTTTAATCTGCAACAATTTCAAGGATGCCAATACTTGAAATGCCATTACTGATCACTCTATATATAGTATTGTATGTGCACAGCATTATAGATCAACTGTATAGTATTATACTTGCCTGGAATTATAGATCCACTCTACATATAGTTGTTACTATGTGTGCCCGGCGTTATAGATCACTTCTATAGTATTATATGTGCCCAGCATAGTGGATCTATCTAGATCCACTATGTATATAGTATTGTATGTGCCTAAGACATCCTGTATAGATATAAATATATGTGTAAATATAAGACAGAGAAAAAAACTATAGAATATAATATCATATAAATGTCTCCTCTACTTCTGCAGAAGATGTCGTCATAATCTCATCAATGCTAAGCCGTCATCCAGGTATTTATCTACAATCTCCCATATTTCTCTGGACTTACAATATAAAGTCTGTATATTCTGATGACACGTTATACATGATATACAGATGGGGACACAATTTTAGAGACTGACACAAATTTTGGTTTCCACATATTTTGCTTCAGTGATTTTAGATCTTTTAGTCGGTCGTTTCTTTGGTCACTGAAGTACAATTATCGGTATTTCAACATGGTTTAGACTTTTAATGACAACTGGAGAAGTCTTGAAAAATAAGGTCAACACAGGAGATATTATCTATATGTATAAATCCATGTGTGATCAATACAAAGGACGGCACATGACTTATTCCTCCCAAAGACCATAGAAAGGACAAAGGGGCACTTACTACAGGTGGAAGAAAGGGATTCAAGCAGATAGATAGGAAAGGCTTCTTTACAGTTCAAGCAGCTAGATAGGAAAGGCTTCTTTACAGTTCAAGCAGCTAGATAGGAAAGGCTTTTCTTTTAACAGTTCAAGCAGCTAGACAGGAAAGGCTTCTTTACAGTTCAAGCAGCTAGATAGGAAAGGCTTCTTTACAGTTCAAGCAGCTAGATAGGAAAGGCTTCTTTACAGTTCAAGCAGCTAGATAGGAAAGGCTTCTTTACAGTTAGAGCTATGGAAGCCGACCCAAGAGTAGCAATGACAGCTGACAAACACTATAACAGCTTGTAATAAAGGACTGGATGATTTCCTCAGCAAAAATGGCATTGTGGGTTATATAGAATTTAGAGACAAAGAAAGTATAAAGGTTGAAATTGATGGACCCAATTCAATTTATGTAACTATTTACCTGTAAATATTGAGTCTTTCCATAAAATTAATGTATTTGTCAATAAAAATCTAAAATCTTATGAAATTCTTATAATTTTGCTTCATTAACAATAGAAACATCTGACTAAAAGACCCAACAAAAACCAAAATTTGTATCAGTCTCCCGTCTTTTGGTCCAGAATGTCTCTATATATTCTATACATTCTGTATTCTATACATTTGTGAATCATTGTAACTGGAGCTTTATTTTATATGGCAGATTTCCAGCCACGATTTCCAAGCTGCCCGTCATATTGTAAGTATAAAGAATGAAAAGGACCGGACTTTTCCACAAACACAGAACATTCCACAGAACATTCCACAGAACATTCCACAGAACATTCCACAGAACATTCCACAGAACATTCCACAGAACATTCCACAGAACATTCCACAGAACATTCACGAACATTCTACAGAACATTCACAGAACATTCACGACCTTCCACAGAACATTACAGAACTTCCACAGAACACTCCACAGAACATTCCACAGAATATTCTACCGAACCTTCCACAGAAGATTATACAGAACTGTCCACAGAACAATCCACAGAACAATCCACAGAACATTCCACAGAACATTCTACAGAACATTCTGCGTCTTAGTCTCATTACTATCTGAAGGAAACCTAAGAATGTGACTGTAAATCAGTAAGAATGTAATATAATGTGAAATGTAATTTTCATCCTGTCCTGGTAAAGTGGCCTCTACATTTCTGTTGGTGTCTACATAGCACTTAGGCTACTTGCAGAGGGCATGCAGACGCAAACACAGTGCAAATGCTGCCACAATGATGTGAACGAGAATCTCTGCATGCGTTCACATCAGTATGGTGCCCGGCCAGCCAATCAGAGGTCTCGGCAGCGTACGGGAGGCGGAGATCAGCGTCTGAGATCTCCTCCTCCTGGCCGCTGCTGATCTCCCAAAGGTGTCGGCACGGGAGATTGAACAGCTGTCAGATCAGCTGTTTCTTCAAATCTCCTGCGCCGACACCTCTAGGAGATTAGCAGCGGCTCCAGCTGATCTCCCTGTGGCCGCCGCAGAGATTTCAATGTGATCCGCAGCGTTCTCCTGTGCTGTCATGCGGAGGACACTGCGGATCCATTGAGATCCATGCATTGTTTGTGCGTTTTCAGTCGGTTGCAGATAAAACAAGCGCCCACGACCGCACAAAAAAATGCAACAGGTTGTATTCAGAAGGCGGAGGAGGATGCACAAATTATCCGCATCTGAACGCAACCGCAACTGAACGCAGCCAAACGCGGGTATCATGTGATCCCTTGTTAAACATAGGAACGCAGTGCGCATGAGTTTGGCTGCGTTCGGCCTTAGTAAGTTCTACTCAGCGAACAGAAGCAGGATCTTGGAATCACATGGTCGCTCTGCGGTGTAGATCGCTCCTGGACTCCTGACAAACAATACATTTGCCGGTTCGGTCAGGCACGGCATGGGACGGTATTTCTCTGTAATCCGGGGAATCTATTTGTCCCATGTACAAAAATGAACAATAACATATATATATATATATTCTTCAAACATATTTTATTAGGAAACAAATATAAAAAAAGTTAAAATGTAAGAAAAATCTACAAGAAGAAAACAAAAGATTCTGTTAAATAAAATATAACAAAAAAAGAGAAAACCTCCATATATTCAGCGTCTTCATGACCGTAATAACCTGGAGAATTCATTCAAAGTGAATCATTAAAAACTGAATCCAAAAGATAAATCAACAATAGTTTCTTTATATTTGGGTGACAATAGCGCTAACAATAGGACAATGCATTGTACATGAAAAAGTGTCATCCAGCCATGAAGATCAATACAATGATGTATGACTGCATGAATAAGAGGCAAAAGAGGGAGGAAATGTCCAGACATTCAGGCGGATTCAGGAGGGGGTCAGAGGTTAGGGAGGGTTTTACTATAGGGAGGATGAAGACCAGCCGTGGCCCCAGGCACTTTAGAAGACGTGGTCCCCAGCCCCTGATGTATCACTGGGCATGTCACATGATTCTGTTTCATAGATCATGTGATGGGTCACATGATTCACACACAGGGGCTCTGGTGCACATCTGTAGATGCAAAATGAGGGAGACAATTTTTTACCCTAATTTACAGTACAGCAGTATACATAACATAGCCCTATACATAATAGAGCAGGGGGGGGGATATATTTTCCTGAGGGGCCACATGAGAGACTGTGAATGTCGTAGAGGCTGAACCAATAGGCTGATATTAGCTCTACTCAATATTAATATAAATATACCATTATTGTACTTAATATTGAGCAGAAATAAGTATGCTGACACCCCCATATACCGTATGAGCCCCCATATATCGTATGAGCCCCCATATATCGTATGAGCCCCATATATCGTATCCTAAGCCCATACGCATCCTCCTATATACAGGATGAGCCCCCACATAGCCCCCCTATGTATAGTAGGGGTGAACTTAGCCTCTTTGCTGCCTGAGGCATACTGGAAAACGGCACCTCCCCCCCGCTAGTACATTTTATTAATTGGTAAAAATAAATCTGGTTCATATAGATTCATATTTATCCTGTAAAAATGAGCAAAACAGTGAACATTTTAGTTTACAGAAACAGAAAAAAAAATGTCCAAACACAGGGTTGTCAGCGCCATCACACGCACATACAAGAACCACGCAGGAGAATTTAGAAAAGGACCATTAATGGCGATGGCAGCTTGCCACAGACCTCCATACATATTAATGCAGCCCCACAGTCCTCCATATAGAATAATGCACCCCACAGTCCTCCATATAGCATCTTGCACCCCACAGTCTTCCATATAGAATAATGAACCCCCACTATCCTCCATATAGTAGAGTGCACCCCCATAGTCCTCCATATAGCATATTCAACCTGCAAAGTCCTCTCTATAGTATTTTATACCCTCATAGTCCTCCATATAGAATAAATCACCTCCACAATCCTCAATATAGTATATTGCACCCTCAAAGTCTGCCATATAGTACAATACACCCCCATAGAGTTCCATATAGTACAATACACCCCCATAGTCCTCCATATAGTATAATGCACCCCAAACGCCTCCATATAGTATAATACACCCCCAATCTCCTCCATATACCATAGTATAATACACCCCCAAAGTCAAATATTATTTATGCACATCACATAGTGCTCAGCAGTATTGCACCACTGTACTCACTGTCTAAAATAAAAAGTAAATATTCACCTCTCTCTCTCATCGATCCTCACTGGCTGCTCCAGGTCTCCTCAGTGTTCTCAAGCCTTCTCTGAGGCTGAGCATGGCAGGGCGCTCAGTGATGATGTCATCGCTTCTCGCCCTATTGAGCTGCAGAAACTCAAAGGGCAGGCAGGACCTGGAAGAATGTGGTTGTAGCGGCGGCCAGGACTATAGAAGTGGGAGTGGCATCTGCAGGGGGCCGCGCTACTACTGGGCGCCCCCTGTCTACTAGCACGAAATGCTGCCTCAGGCAGACAGTTCATGTCGCCTCATGGTAGGTGCACCCCTGAGTATGAGCCCACACACCGCACTCCCTATATACAGTATAAGACCACACACAGCTCCCCATATATGCAGCATGAACCCCACATAGTTCCACATATACAATGTAAGCCCACACACACAGCCTCCCTATATACAAGATGAGCCCCCACCCTGCTGGCTTTATACAGCGTTAGCCCTTACACAGCCTCCTTTATACAGTATGAGACCACACATAGCTCCCTATATACAATGTTAGCCCCCTCATAGCCTCCTATATACAGTGCCTACAAGTAGTATTCAACCCCCTGCAGATTTAGCTGGTTTGATAAGATGCCAATAAGTTAGAGCCTTCAAATTCAAAACGAGAGTAGGATTTATTAACAGAAGCATAAATCTTACAAACCAAAAAATTATGTTGCTCAGTTGAATTTTTATAAATTTTAAACATAAAAGTGTGGGTCAATTATTATTCAACCCCTAGGTTTAATATTTTGTGGAATAACCCTTGTTTGCAATTACAGCTAATAATCGTCTTTTATAAGACCTGATCAGGCCGGCACAGGTCTCTGGAGTTATCTTGGCCCACTCCTCCATGCAGATCTTCTCCAAGTTATCTAGGTTCTTTGGGTGTCTCATGTGGACTTTAATCTTGAGCTCCTTCCACGAGTTTTCAATTGGGTTAAGGTCAGGAGACTGACTAGGCCACTCCAACACCTTGATTTTTTCCCTCTTGAACCAGGCCTTGGTTTTCTTGGCTGTGTGCTTTGGGTCGTTGTCTTGTTTGAAGATGAAATTGCGACCCATCTTAAGATCCTTGATGGAGGAGCGGAGGTTCTTGGCCAAAATCTCCAGGTAGGCCATGCTACCCATCTTCCCATGGATGCGGACCAGATGGCCAGGCCCCTTGGCTGAGAAACAGCCCCACAGCATGATGCTGCCGCCACCATGCTTGACTGTAGGGATGGTATTCTTGGGTTCGTATGCAGTGCCATCCAGTCTCCAAACGTCACGTGTGTGGTTGGCACCAAAGATCTCGATCTTGGTCTCATCAGACCATAGAATCTTGAACCAGTCTGTCTCAGAGTCCTCCAAGTGATCATCAGCAAACTGTAGACGAGCCTTGACATGACGCTTTGAAAGTAAAGGTACCTTACGGGCTCGTCTGGAATGGACACCATTGCGGTAGAGTACGTTACTTATGGTATTGACTGAAACCAATGTCCCCACTGCCATGAGATCTTCCCGGAGCTCCTTCCTTGTTGTCCTTGGGTTAGCCTTGACTCTTCGGACAAGCCTGGCCTCGGCACGGGAGGAAACTTTCAAAGGCTGTCCAGGCCGTGGAAGGCTAACAGTAGTTCCATAAGCCTTCCACTTCCGGATGATGCTCCCAACAGTGGAAACAGGTAGGCCCAACTCCTTGGAAAGGGTTTTGTACCCCTTGCCAGCCTTGTGACCCTCCACGATCTTGTCTCTGATGGCCTTGGAATGCTCCTTTGTCTTTCCCATGTTGACCATGTATGAGTGCTGTTCACAAGTTTGGGGAGGGTCTTAAATAGTCAGAAAAGGCTGGCAAAAGAGATAATTAATTCACACATGTGAAGCTCATTGTTCTTTGTGCCTGAACTACTTCTTAATACTTTAGGGGGACCAAACAGAATTTTGGTGGTTTGAGGGGTTGAATAATAAATGACCCTCTGAATTAACTTTTAATGCTTTAAAAAAAAATAATAATAAATAAAAAAAAATTTTTTGTGGCACTGCATTTCCCACTTCCAGGCTGATCTACAGTCCAAATGTCACAATGCCAAGTTAATTCCGCATGTGTCAACCAGCTAAATCTGCAGGGGTTGAATACTACTTGTAGGCACTGTACAGTATGAGACCACATATAGCTCCTTATATACAATGTTAGCCCCCACATAGCCTCCTATACACCATATGAGATGCCACACATCGCAATGGGAGCTCCTTGGAGCTGTACTGCCATTCTGTATTGCCGGCAGCAGAACACCAGGAAAGCTCTCTGTCTGGAGATACATGCTGCCGATGTTGGTGCACAAAACAATATAATGAGAGCAGTCTTACCCTAAGCCTCCTACAACCTCGGGCCCTGGGCAGTAGGCCAGATTACCCTCATTATAATCCCTCAATGACTCAACATCTCTGCTTGTGATCACCATAAAGAGACAATCATGGTTGAATTCTCTGCCAGGAGAAATATCTACAGTATATAACTCCATCTATGCCATGTTATATCTTATAGTGAATTTCAAGAGATGAGTGGAGACCTAAAGTAAGTAGAGAGATTTAAAGAGATGATTACATGAACTTTATGTATATGATTATAAAAGGAAGGATGTATACAGTCATGGCCGAAAGTGTCGGCACTCTTGAAATTAGTCTAGAAAATGAAGTGTTTCTCTAACTGTTGAAATTAAAACATATTCTGTCATACACGTTTATTTCCTTTGAGTGTATTGGAATAACACAAAAAAAAGGGATATTGGACATACTTTCACACATACCCCCAAAAATGGTCTGGACAAAATTGCTGGCACCTTTTCAAAATTGTGAGTAAACAACTTTGTTTCAAGCATGTGAAGCTTGATCAAACTCATCTTTAGCAAGTAGCAGGTGTGGGCAATACGAAAATTACACTTAAAACTAGATAAAAGGGGAGAAGTTGACTCAATCTTTGCATTGTGTGTCTGTATGTGCAACACTAAGCACAGTGAACAGAAAGAGGAGAAGAGAACTGCCTGAGGACTAGAGAGCCAAAATTGTTAACATATCAACAATCTGAAGGTTACAACTCCATCAAGAGATTTCCAGAGATTTTGATGTTTCTTTGACCACGGTGCGCAACATAATCAAGAAGATTTCAACCCATAGCACTGTAGCTAATCTCCCTGGAGGTGGATGGCAGAGAAAAATGTATGAAAACTTGCAACGCAGGATAGTCCAGAGGGTACATGAGCATCTCAAGAGGCAGGAGGAGGCACCGACAGGCACACAGAGGTGGGTGCACAGACAGGCATTGGGAGCCAGGGGGGACACAGGGAGGTATAGAGGGGCGGCAGACAGAAAACACACACCAGGGAGGGGCAGAGAGAGAGAGCAATAAGCAGAGAAATGTTTTACCTCACAAAAAAGAATGATCTGTGACCCCGAGCTGTAATGTCTGTATGCCCTTTCACTTCCTCCCTGGCCCAGGAGATCAGATCAGAACATGTTCCATGCACAGTCAGAAACAAGAATTACTGTGAACTGCACATAGCAGGGACACATACTGTATATAAGATTATCTCAGCACAGGAACATTTTTTTTAAACATCCAATTGTGGAAGTTATTATTATTCTATTGATTAAAACAAACTTTAAAATGAACTTTGTTCGTGGGAAAACCTCTTTAATCTGCAACAATTTCAAGGATGCCAATACTTGAAATGCCATTACTGATCACTCTATATATAGTATTGTATGTGCACAGCATTATAGATCAACTGTATAGTATTATACTTGCCTGGAATTATAGATCCACTCTACATATAGTTGTTACTATGTGTGCCCGGCATTATAGATCACTTCTATAGTATTATATGTGCCCAGCATAGTGGATCTATCTAGATCCACTATGTATATAGTATTGCATGTGCCTAAGACATCCTGTATAGATATAAATATATGTGTAAATATAAGACAGAGAAAAAAACTATAGAATATAATATCATATAAATGTCTCCTCTACTTCTGCAGAAGATGTCGTCATAATCTCATCAATGCTAAGCCGTCATCCAGGTATTTATCTACAATCTCCCATATTTCTCTGGACTTACAATATAAAGTCTGTATGATCTGATGACACGTTATACATGATATACAGATGGGGACACAATTTTAGAGACTGACACAAATTTTGGTTTCCACATATTTTGCTTCTTCAGTGATTTTAGATCTTTTAGTCGGTCGTTTCTTTGGTCACTGAAGTACAATTATCGGCATTTCAACATGGTTTAGACTTTTAATGACAACTGGAGAAGTCTTGAAAAATAAGGGTCAACACAGGAGATATTATCTATATGTATAAATCCATGTGTGATCAATACAAAGGACGGCACATGACTTATTCCTCCCAAAGACCATAGAAAGGACAAAGGGGCACTTACTACAGGTGGAAGAAAGGGATTCAAGCAGATAGATAGGAAAGGCTTCTTTACAGTTCAAGCAGCTAGATAGGAAAGGCTTCTTTACAGTTAGAGCAGCTAGATAGGAAAGGCTTCTTTACAGTTCAAGCAGCTAGACAGGAAAGGCTTCTTTACAGTTCAAGCAGCTAGATAGGAAAGGCTTCTTTACAGTTCAAGCAGCTAGATAGGAAAGGCTTCTTTACAGTTCAAGCAGCTAGATAGGAAAGGCTTCTTTACAGTTCAAGCAGCTAGATAGGAAAGGGTTCTTTACAGTTCAAGCAGCTAGACAGGAAAGGCTTCTTTACAGTTAGAGCTATGGACTGCAGCAATGACAGCTGACAAACACTATAACAGCTTGTAATAAAGGACTGGATGATTTCTTTAACAAAAATGGCATTGTGGGTTATAGAGAATTTAGAGACAAAGAATGTATAAAGGTTGAAATTGATGGACCCAATTCAATTTATGTAACTATTTACCTGTAAATATTGAGTCTTTCCATAAAATTAATGTATTTGTCAATAAAAATCTAAAATCTTATGAAATTCTTATAATTTTGCTTCATTAACAATAGAAACATCTGACTAAAAGACCCAACAAAAACCAAAATTTGTATCAGTCTCCCGTCTTTTGGTCCAGAATGTCTCTATATATTCTATACATTCTGTATTCTATACATTTGTGAATCATTGTAACTGGAGCTTTATTTTATATGACAGATTTCCAGCCACGATTTCCAAGCTGCCCGTCATACTGTAAGTATAGAGAATGAATAGGACCGGACTTTTCCACAAACACAGAACATTCCACAGAACATTCCACAGAACATTCCACAGAACATTCTACAGAACATTCTACAGAACATTCTACAGAACATTCCACAGAACATTCCACAGAACATTCCACAGAACATTCCACAGAACATTCTACAGAACATTCTACAGAACATTCCACAGAACATTCCACAACATTCCACAGAACATTCCACAGAGCATTCCACAGAGCATTCCACAGAGCATTCCACGGAACATTCCACGGAACATTCCACACAACATTCCACAGAACATTCCACAGAACATTCTACAGAACATTCCACAGAACATTCCACAGAGCATTCCACAGAACATTCCACAGAGCATTCCACAGAGCATTCCACAGAGCATTCCACACAACATTCCACACAACATTCCACAGAGCATTCCACAGAACATTCCACAGAACATTCCACAGAACATTCCACAGAACATTCCACAGAACATTCCACAGAACATTCCACAGAGCATTCCACACAACATTCCACACAACATTCTGCCGCTTAGTCCCATTACAATATATGGTAGAGATGAATCTAGTTCTAGTCCAGAACACAATTCTTACTATCTGAAGGAAACCTAAGAATGTGACTATAAATCAGTAAGAATGTAATATAATGTGAAATATAATGTCCTCCTGTCCTGGTAAAGTGGCCTCTACGTCTCTGTTGGTGGCTACATTGCACTTAGTAAGCGTTACTCAGTGAACAGAAGCAGGATCTTGGAATCACATGGTCGCTCTGCGGTGTAGATCGCTCCTGAGTCCTAACAAAGAACACATTTGCCGGTTAGGTCCAGCACGGCATGGGGCGGTTTTTCTATGTAATCCGGATAATCTATTTGTCCCATGTACAGGGAAAAAATGAACAATAAAAAACATATACAGGTGCATCTGAATGAATTAGAATATCATCAAAAAGTTAATTTTTTCAGTAATTCAATTCAAAAAGTTAAACGCATATATTATATAGAGTCATTACACATACTGTGATCTGTTTCAAGTGTTTATTTATGTTAATGTTGACGATTATGGCTTACAGCCAATGAAAACCAAAAGGTCATTATCTCAAAAAATTAAAGTAGGGAGGATGAAGGGTTAAAAACTGTGCTGCCAAATTCCACAAGACATCAATGGGTGAATATAATATTAATGTATTAGTCAACGCATTTCAGGGTTCTTTGACATGCCCTGAAACATGGCAATATGATATTGATCTGTCCTGAGGAAGGGGTCAGGGAGTTGACTAATAAAATAATATTCTATTCCCCCTTTGATGCCTCGTGGAATACAGCAGTGCGGCTTTTAACCCTTCATCCTCCCTACTCTATATGCACCACGCTGGGGACTGCAGCAGCTGTGATCTGCTTTTATAGTGGTTGTGACTCTCACAACCACACAAGGTGAAGCCTCTGATAACTATTTAGGTCATATTTTATCTCTCAGACCCTTCATCCTCCCTACTTTAATTTTCTGAGATAATGACCTTTGGGTTGTCATTGGCTGTAATACATAATCATCAACATTAACAGAAATAAACACTTGAAATAGATCACTCTGAGTGTAATAACTTTATATAATAGATGAGTTTCAGTTCATGTATTGAATTACTGAAATAAATGATCTTTTTGATGATCTTCTCATTCATTGAGATTTACCTGTATATTCTTCAAACATATTTTATTAGGAAACAAATGTGAAAAAGTAAAAACATAAGAAAAATCTACAAGAAGAAAACAAAAGATTCTGCTGTACAAATATAACAAAAAAGAGAAACCTCCATATATCAGGCGTCTTCATACTGTAATAACCTGGAGAATTCATGCAATAGGTTATTTGGGGAGAAAAGTGAATCATAAAAAAATGAATCCAAAAAATAAACCAAAAATAGTTTCTTTATATTTGGGTGACAATAGCGCTAACAATAGGACAATGCATTATACATGAAAAAGTGTCATCCAGCCATGAAGATCAATACAATGATGTATGACTGCATGAATAAGAGGCAAAAGAGGGAGGAAATGTCCAGACATTCAGGCGGATTCAGGAGGGGGGTCAGAGGTTAGGGAGGGTTTTACTATAGGGAAGATGAAGACCAGCCGTGGCCCCAGGCACTTTAGAAGAGGTGGCCCCCCCAGCCCCTGATATATCACTGGGCATGTCACATGATCCTCTTTCATAGATCATGTGATGGGTCACATGATTCACACACAGGGGCTCTGGTGCACATCTGTAGATGCAAAATGAGGGAGACAATTTTTTACCCTAATTTACAGTACAGCAGTATACATAACATAGCGCTATACATAATAGAGCGGGGGAGGGAATATATTTTCCTGAGGGGCCACATGAGAGACTGTGACTGTCATAGAGTCTGAACCAATAGGCTGAAATTAACTCTGATCAATATTAATATAAACATACCATTATTATTTTATTTTAATATTGTCTGACTTAATATTGAGCAGAAATAAGTATGCCGACACCCCCATATACCGTATAAGTCCACACACAGCCCCTCTATATATAGTATGAGCTCACACACCACCCCCTATATACAGTATAAGACCACAGACAGCTCCCCCTATATGCAGCATGAACCCCACATAGTTCCACATATACAATGAAAGCCCACACACAGCCCCCCCTATATACAGGATGAGCTCCCACATAGCTCTCTATATACAACATGAGCCCTCACATTGCCTCCAATATACAGTATGAGACCACAAATAGCTCCCTATATGCAGTGTTAGCCCCTACACAGCCTCCTATATACAGTATGAGACCCCACATGATGTGATAGGAGCTTCCTGCAGGCCAG
>JARQOC010000634.1:0-67952 GCA_033576535.1 Allobates femoralis | reverse complement strand
AACCATCAATGAGTTTCTTACAATGCTCTGCTGGAATTTTAGACCATTCTTCTTTGGCAAATTGCTCCAGGTCCCTGATATTTGAAGGGTGCCTTCTCCAAACTGACATTTTTAGATCTCTCCACAGGTGTTCTATGGGATTCAGGTCTGGACTCATTGCTGGCCACCTTAGAAGTCTCCAGTGCTTTCTCTCAAACCATTTTCTAGTGCTTTTTGAAGTGTGTTTTGGGCCATCGTCCTGCTGGAAGACCCGTGACCTCTGAGGGAGACCCAGCTTTCTCACACTGGGCCCTACATTATGCTGCAAAATTTTTTGGTAGTCTTCAGATTTAATAATGCCATGCACACGGTCAAGCAGTCCAGTGTCGGAGACAGCAAAGCAACCCCAAAACATCAGGGAACCTCCGCCATGTTTGACTGTAGGGACCGTGCTCTTTTCTTTGAATGCCTCTTTTTTTCTCCTGTAAACTCTATGTTGATGCCTTTGCCCAAAAACCTCTACTTTTGTCTCATCTGACCAGAGAACATTCTTCCAAAATGTTGTAGGCTTTCTTAGGTAAATTTTGGCAAACTCCAGCCTGGCTTTTTTATGTCTCGGGGTAAATAGTGGGGTCTTCCTGGGTCTCCTACCATACAGTCCCTTTTCATTCAGACGCCGACGGATAGTATGGGTTGACACTGTTGTACCCTCGGACTGCAGGGCAGCTTGAACTTGTTTGGATGTTAGTCGAGATTCTTTATCCACCATCCGCACAATCTTGTGTTGAAATCTCTCGTCAATTTTCTTTTTCCGTCCACATCTAAGGAGGTTAGCCACAGTGCCATGGGCTTTAAACTTCTTGATGACAATGCGCACGGTAGACACAGGAACATTCAGGTCTTTGGAGATGGACTTGTAGCCTTGAGATTGTTCATGCTTCCTCACAATTTGGTTTCTCAAGTCCTCAGATAGTTCTTTGGTCTTCTTTCTTTTCTCCATGCTCAATGTGGTACACACAAGGACACAGGACAGAGGTTGAGTCAACTTTAATTCATGTCAACTGGCTGCAAGTGTGATTTAGTTATTCCGAACACCTGTTAGGTGCCACAGGTAAGTTACAGGTGCTGTTAATTACACAAATTAGAGAAGCATCACATGATTTTTCTAACAGGTCCAATACTTTTGTCCACCCCCTTTTTTATATTTGGTGTGGAATTATATCCAATTTGGCTTTAGGACAATTCTTTTTGTGTTTTTTCATTGAAGACAAATTAAATGAAGATAATAGTACTAAAGAATTTGTGATTGCAATCATTTTCAGGAAGAAACTGAGTATTATCTGACAGAATTGCAGGGGTGTCAATACTTTTGGCCATAGCTGTATATGCTTACCAAGTCCACTAAGGGAGTGGTTAGACGAATTAATTAGTTACTACCAATTAGTTCTCTGAATGGATCCTTTGTAATGGAACATTACAAACATATAAGATTGGATCAGTAAGTAAAAAATGTATGGTGACAGGTTAGCATCGCCATACCTCATATTATATAGAGAAGATCCATCCTCAGAACACATTTTTAATAAAATTGTATTACATTAAAAAAATATTGAAAACAGTTATATTGTAATGTAAGGTCTTGCCTTATATTTAAACCTGTGGGGAACCGTGTACACAATTTAAATATCCAGTATGACTCACAATTTATTAATTTGCACTGGAAATCTCCTTTCTGAAATGACTTATTTTAGTAATGTCACCATCCTCAGCCCCTTCTTGTAGTAATGACTCATATTGGTCTTGATTTTGTAGCGATTTCCCCATCCTGATCCTCTCTATGTAGTAATGTCACCTTCTTGATCATCTCCTTGTAGTAATGTGCCCATCCTGATCCTCTCCTTGTAGTAATGTCACCACCCTGATCTGCTTCTAGTAGTAATGTGCTCATCCTGATAATCTTACAATAATGTCCCCATTCAGATCCCCATCTTGTAGTAATATCCCCATCCTGACCCTCTCCTTGTAGTAATGTGCCCATTCCTGATCCTCTCTTTGTAGTAATGTCCCCATCCTGATCCTATCCTTGTAGTAATGTCATCATCCTGAACCTCTCGTTGTAGTAATGCCCCATCCTGATCTTGATCATGTAGTAATGTGCCCATCCTGATACTCTCCTTGTAGTAATGTGCCCATCCTGATCCTCTCCTTGTAGTAATGTGTCCATCCCTATCCTCTCCTTGTATTAATTTCATCATCCTGATCTTTTTCTTGTAGTAAAGATCCCTTTCTAATTCTTTCCTTGTAGTAATGTCTCCATCCTGATCCACTCTTTGTAGTAATGTCCCCATTCTGATCCTCTCCTTGTAATAATGTCCCCATCCTGATGCTGTCCTTGTAGTGATGTCATCGTCCTCATCCTCTCCTTGTAGTAATGTCCCATCCTGGTTTTATCTTGTAGTAATGTGCCCATCCTAATCCTCTCCTTGTAGTAATGTGTCCATCCCGATCCTCTCCTTGTAGTAATGGTACCATTCGGATCTTTTCCGTGTACTAATGTCCCCTTTCTGATCCTCTCCTTGTAGCTATGTACCCATCCTGATCCTCTCCTTGTAGTTATGTCCTCATCCTGATCCTCTCCTTGTAGTTATGTCCCCATCCTGATCCTCTCCTTGTAGTAATGTCCCCATCCTGATCCTATCCTTGTAGTTATGTCCCCATCCTGATCCTCTTATTGTAGTAATGCCCCATCCTAGTCTCGATATTTTAGTAATGGGTCTACCATGATCCCCATTTTGTAGTAATGTCACCATTCTGATCCTCTTCTTGTAGTTATGTCCCCATTCTGATCCTGTCCTTGTAGTGATTTCCCCCATCCTGATTCCCTTCTTGTAATGTCACCATCCTGGTTTTCTCCTTGTAGTAATGCCCAGTGTTTTTTTTGTGGCGGTACATACTGGTATGCCGTACCGGAAAATCTGAAGACCAGTGGTACATTCCGGTACGGCGTACCGGAAAATGCACCGCCGCTATCTCCGCTGCTGCCACCCACACACTTTGCACCAGAATTGTATGATACAATATCCCATAGGACTGCGGCTGAGCGCAGCAGACACAATGCAATACATACAATATCCCATAGGACTGCGGCTGAGCGCAGTACACACAGTGCGATACTTACACGTCCCCAGAGCGCAGGTCCTGGAGCAGCTACTGCCCGTCACTCATCTCCCTCTGATACAAGCCTTTCCCGCCGAGGTATTCAAGTTCAGTATATACCACTACAGCAACTCCCCGCCCACCTGAGACACAAAGCATCACGGGAACTGTAGTGCCTGAACGTCCAGACCAGGGCGTCTTAATGGTGGGCGAGACTACAACTCCTACTATGCAACTGTGCACAGCCGGACAGCGCATGCGTACACTATGCCGCTTGGTAAATGAGTGTTTTTTTTTTTTAAAGGGACAGTGTCCCAGGTGAGCAGCATGCAGCGAGAGCAGCCGTACATCCTGGAGATAACTGGTCCAGGGCTGTAAGGTGCAGTAGTTACGTTGTATACTTCTGTTCTGCAGAATATGCTGCTGTATACACAGGATAGTAATATATGATGCCTGCACTGGTGGTACTTAAAGCTCATAGCACTCAGTGCAAAAGCTCCAAGTTTTGCAAATCTTTACTAGCCATAGTACTACTGTGCTGCTGCCCCACTCCCCTGCCCGTCGCTTTCAAGTAGTAAGATAAGAAGTCACTCTCACAGTGACTCACTTTCATATAGGCTGCCTGCTTCCACTGTGGAAAACTTTGGCTCAGCTGAAAACTGGGACAAGAGCCTTGATCCATCAATCACATAGCCAGGCAGGACATACAGCCAGGTAGGACATAAATGATGTATTAACAGCTTGATATAATAAACAGAGCCGCACCCCCCCTCAATCTTGGCCGCAGGTGCCTGACAGCACCTTCCCCCCAAACCCCCTACCCCCCCCCCCCTCACCTCAGAGGTGCGTACCGGCAAATACTCTTTTACAAAAAAAGCCCTGGTAATGCCCCATCCTTGTCTCGATCTTGTGGTAATGTGCCTATTCTGATCTTTATTTTGTAGTAATGTCCCCATCATGAACCTGTCCTTGTAGTGATGTCTCCCATACTGATATCCTTCTTCTATTAGTATCACCAACCTGATCCTTTCCTTGTAGTAATATCCCAATCCTGATCCTCTCCTTGTAGTAATGTCCCCACCCTGGTCCTCTCCTTTTAGTGATGTCCTCGTCCTAAACCTGTCCTTGTAGTATTGTCCCCCGTACTGAACCCTTCTTTTAGTATTGTCACTATCCTGGTCCTCTTCTTGTAGTAATGCTCCATCCTGGTCACAATCTTGAAGTAATTTGCCTATCCTAATCCATATCTTGTAGTAATGTTCCCATCCTGATCCCCTTCTTGTAATAATATTATAGCATGTTAATGTTTTCTGTTATAAGAAATCTGGTACAATAACTTAGTCCGGCCAGAAGAAAAGAAAGCACATGGATCTGCTGATAACGAAAAACCAGGAAGTTGCAAAACAAAAGAGCAACAGAGCTGAGAGGAAGTCCTGTTTGAGAGACAGAAGCATTGGGAGCCTGAAGTGATCCAAATTGGATGGTGTGATGCAGAGGGAGTGGCATCCGTGAGTAAACTTGGATGTGTGACCGGCCACCGACTGTTTAGTCAGCTAGGGAGAATTAGATAGGATTTGCAGTATCTCAAAGAACATCCCTGTTGCTGAGATTACAGATGGACTGATAGAGACTGAGTGAGCTCTGTGTACTGATACTCTGGTGAATGTGAATGCCATAGGAGAGCTCTGTGAAGTACTACTGAGACTGATCTGAATTCTCACCTGCATCTGGTTGTATCAGAGAATTTGGAGAGCTAGGAAGCTGATTAAATCTAGTGGCCCCTGCGACAGGTTGAACTAGTAAACAGACAGAAGGTCCCAAATAAAGTGATACTACCTCAAAAATCAGTATATCAATATAAACAATTTTATTTATTTATCAAAAAAACAACACATGAAAAAACCACACAGGAATAAAAACATTTAAAACCGCTTAATACAGCTATAACAATTCATATGAAAAAAATATATCATATGAAACCTCAACACCCATTGCCCACCCTGGTTACAATGATATAGAGTTCATCAAACCTTGAGTATGATATTATACATAGAATTCATAGACTGTGCAAATATACAAAATACAAAAGGAATTAACCCCTTGCACTTAGTACAGCATAAAGTAATTCAAAGATTATCCATAATGTATGTCTATATAACACAAGACAAGTGCACATATACAAAATCAAAAAGGATTTTTGCACAGAAAAGTATCCTTATGTATGATACGGGTATAGTTATCAAGTTTTACACATCCCCTATACACATAGGCTAAAGAAAGGAACCTCACAAAAAAGAAAGTGCAATCAAACATCCCTAATAGTACCTGTCATGCAGAGGACTAATATTTTCACCATAATGAGAGGTTTAGCAACATGAAAAGAGGTTTAGCATGAGAGGTATAGCAGCATATAAAGGGGGTTTAGCATAACCAAGTATTTTGCACATATTAACCCTATAAGGGAGTAAATTACACAGGTGAAAATAGGTAGAAAGAGGATTCTATAACCTAGTCCAGGGGTGGTTAACTAAATCAAGTAACCAGTTTACCAGTTCCAAAGCATAGGGGTGCGAGGTAGGGCGCTCCCCACGCGTATCGCTGCCTGCGCCTGGCAGCTTCGTCAGGGGAAAGTCAGGGTGACCACTGGTAGGAACTGCAGCCAGGCAGATAGTGACAGTTTTTATACAAAACACCTTCAAACACACACCCAACGACGGAAGACGCAACCCAGAGCCAGTGACTCTAGGAGGGCAAGTGGTGGTAGGGTCAGTCATAAATGGGTGGGATGTAGTCAAGGTGTCAGCACTGGGATAAAAAGGAAAAACTAGGAGGAGTTAGTCAGTAGGCCAGAGTGAGCTGAGAAGTAAAGACCAAGAGTAGACAAAGAGACTTCCCTGAGGGTCTGGACTCCCTGGAGGGGCAGAATCCTGCAAGACACCGTTTCCTGGAGAGAAAGCCCGCTCCATAGCCAGAATCCCAAGGGAAAGGGGAGAGACTGGACCAGTACAGTTGGGTCCGAGGAACACGGCAGCGGTGCTAGAGAACGACGGTGAGGAGAATCCCTTCCCAGTTCAGAAGTCACACGGGTAGGAAAAGGCCCGGTGATCCCCCACAACACAAGGACACCTAAGGCTAGGCTGGGACCAGAGAGTCGGCTCTGAGGGGACCGAAGCTATATGCCGGATCCCAGACACACCGACGGGGGACCCTGATTCCAGGTCAGAGTTCCTAACACACGGGCTGGAGGAACAGCAGCACATAGGACCCAGGCTTGCTACCCATACATCGGGAGAAGCCAGACTAGGGACTGAGTTGCCCCCATACAGCCCACGGAGAAGGGAAGCACAGAGAGAGCCTGAAAGGTATCAGAGGGAGAGAAGGGTCTCAGGAAGGAAACCTGGCTGCAGAGGGTTAAGTGACTGCCCAGAGTTACCTGTGTAAAAGAACTGTACCGTGAACTGTTTGTACTGAGAAAGAACTGCTAGTAAAACCCGGTGAACCCTGCTTCAGTCTCCCGTGTGTGATTCCCTGCATGCAGAACTGTTTAACTATTTTACATCCTGTCAGGAGCTGCCCGACCGACAGCGGGCTTATCCATCCAGCTGTAGCACCATCCATCCTCCTGGCAGCAGTAAGCAGCAGTGGTGGTCCCCTCACTGACCACAACCCGTGGGTGGCATCACGACAAATCCCTGTAAATAACCCCTTTTACTTGTGGGCTCGGTACATGGTCCGGACCAAGGACCGCCGTGATAACCCCCGTGATACCCTGGTCCAGTACCGAGTACCCCATGCCAGTGGGCTCCACAGCTGGATGTCAGAATACCAAATACAGTTGTTTTCTGTTTGAGGATATTCTGTCAGGTGTTCACCCTGAGCACTCGCAAAAAGGACAGTGCATTGTGTACATATTGTGATGGTTCAAGTGATTAGCCATGTAAATATATATACAGTGCCTTGTGAAAGTATTTGGCCCTCTTGAACTTTTCAACCTTTTGCCACGTTTCAGGCTTCAAACATAAAGATATAAATTGTAATTTTTTATGAAGAATCAACAACATGTGGGACACAATCAGATATTTTAAACCTTTTTAATGAGTTAAAAACAGAAAAGTGGGGCATGCAATATTATTCGGCCCCTTTACTTTCAGTGCAGCAAACTCACTCCAGAGTTTCAGTGAGGATCTCTGAATGATCCAATGTTGTCCTAAATGACTGGTAATGATAAATAGAATCCACCTGTGTGTAATCAAGTCTCTGTATAAATGCACCTGCTCTGTGATAGTCTCAGGGTTCTGTTTCAAGTGCAGAGAGCATCATGGAAACAAGGAACACACCAGGCAGGTCCAAGATACTGTTGTGGCAAAGTTTAAAGCTGGATTTGGTTACAAAAAGATTTCCCAAGTTTCAAACATCTCAAGGAGCACTATGCAAGCGATCATTTTGAAATGGAAGAAGTATCAGACCACTGCAAATCTACTAAGACCTGGGCGTCCATCTAAACTTTCATCTCGGACAAGGAGACGACTGATCAGAAATGCAGCCAAAGGACCCATGATCACTCTGGATGAACTGCAGAGATCTACAGCTGAGGTGGGAGAGTCTGTCCATAGGACAACAATCAGTCGTACACTGCACAAATCTGGTCTTTATGGAAGAGTGGCAAGAAGAAAGCCATTTCTCAAAGATATCCATAAAAAGTCTTATTTGAAGTTTGCCACAAGCCACCTGGGAGACACACCAAACATATGGAATAAGGTTCTCTGGTCACATGAAGTCAAAATTGTACTTTTGGCCACAATGCAAAATTATATTTCTGGCGTAAAAGCAACACAGCTCATTACCCTCAAAACACCATCCCCACTGTCAAACGTGGTGGCAGCATCATGGTTTGGGCCTGCTTTTCTTCAGCAGGGACAGGGAAGATGGTTAAAATTGATGGGAAGATGGACGGTGCCAAATACAGGACCATTCTGGAAAAGACCTGAGACTGGGACGGAGATTTATCTTTCAACAAGACAATGATCCCAAACATAAAGCAAAATCTACAATGGAATGGTTCAAAAATAAACATATCCAGGTGTTAGAATGGCCAAGTCAAAGCCCAGACCTGAATCCAATCGAGAATCTGTGGAAAGAACTGAAAAATGCTGTTCACAAACGCTCTCCATCCAACCTCACTGAGCTCGAGCTGTTTTGCAAGGAAGAATGGGCAAGAATTTCAGTCTCTTGATGTGCTAAACTGATAGAGACATACCCCAAGTAACTTGCACCTGTAATCGCAGCAAAAGATGGTGCTACAAAGTATTAACTCAAGGGGGCCGAATAATATTGCACTTTTAAGTTTTTTATTTGTTAAAAAAGTTTAAAATATCCAATACATTTTATTCCACTTTACGATTGTGTCCCATTTGTTGATTCTTCGCAAAAAAATTAGAATTCATATCTTTATGTTTGAAGCCTGAAATGTGGCAAAAGGTTGAAAAGTTCAAAGGGGCCAAATACTTTCACAAGATACTGTAAATCAAGGGAAAAACTGGGTTCCTGGAATCTATTGTAATTAAAGCTGGAGGCAGGTGTAAGATCGTACTCCCGAGAGAACCAAGTGTCACAGTCATGGTCAGTGGCGTAACCAGAGTCTGGCGGGCCCCAGTGCGGAATTTAGACCTGGGCCCCCCCCTCACGCTCACACATTAGTCAGGTGAATGGGCCTCATGTAACGTTTTATATCCTCTAAAGACTCACAAATTGTCTCCCCCTTCATTATGCATTAATGTACCTCATCACGTTGTATATGGTCATCCTCCTGGAATATGGCCCTTATCGTGGAATATATGTCTCCCATTCTGGTTTATATGGTCCTCCTCCTCCCACCACCATAGTCGTTCAATTATTAGAATGCATCCCCATACAGTGTTGGCCAAAAGTATTGACACCCCTGCAATTCTGTCAGATAATACTCAGTTTCTTCCTGAAAATGATTGCAATCACAAATTCTTTGGTATTATTATCTTCATTTAATTTGTCTTGAATGAAAAAAACACAAAAAGAATTGTCCTAAAGCCAAATTGGATATAATTCCAAACATAAAAAGGGGGTGACAAAAGTATTGGAACTGTTAGAAAAATCATGTGATGCTTCTCTAATTTGTGTAATTAACAGCACCTGTAACTTACCTGTGGCACCTAACAGGTGTTGGGAATAACTAAATCACACTTGCAGCCAGTTGACATGGATTAAAGTTGACTCAACCTCTGTCCTGTGTTCTTGTGTGTACCACATTGAGCATGGAGAAAAGAAAGAAGACCAAAGAACTGTCTGAGGACTTAAGAAACCAAATTGTGAGGAAGCATGAGCAATCTCAAGGCTACAAGTCCATCTCCAAAGACCTGAATGTTCCTGTGTCTACCGTGCGCAGTGTCATCAAGAAGTTTAAAGCCCATGGCACTGTGGCTAATCTCCCTAGATGTGGACGGAAAAGAAAAATTGACAAGAGATTTCAATGCAAGATTGTGCGGATGGTGGATAAAGAACCTTGACTAACATCCAAACAAGTTCAAGCTGCCCTGCAGTCCGAGGATACAACAGTGTCAACCCGTACTATTCATTGGCGTCTGAATGAAAAGGGACTGTATGGTAGGAGACCCAGGAAGACCCCACTTCTTACCCCGAGACATAAAAAAGCAAGGCTGGAGTTATCCAAAACTTACCTGAGAAAGCCTACAACATTTTGGAAGAATGTTCTCTTGTTTTGGGCAAAGGCATCAACATAGAGTGTACAGGAGAAAAAAAGAGGCATTCAAAGAAAAGAACACGGTCCCTACAGTCAAACATGGCAGAGGTTCCCTGATGTTTTGGGGTTGCTTTGCTGCCTCTGGCACTGGACTGCTTGACTGTGTGCATGGCATTATGAAGTCTGAAGACGACCAACAAATTTTGCAGCATAATGTAGGGCCCAGTGTGAGAAAGCTGGGTCTCCCTCAGAGGTCATGGGTGTTCCAGCAGGACAATGACCCAAAACACACTTCAAAAAGCACTAGAAAATGGTTTGAGAGAAAGCACTGGAGACTTCTAAGGTGGCCAGCAATGAGTCAAGACCTGAATCCCATAGAACACCTGTGGGAGAGATCTAAAAATGGCAGTTTGGAGAAGGCACCCTTCAAATATCAGGGACCTGAAACAGTTTGCCAAAGAAGAATGGTCTAAAATTCCAGCAGAGCATTGTAAGAAACTCATTGATAGTTAACGGAAGCGGTTGATTGCAGTTATTCTGACTAAAGGTTGTGCAACCAAGTATTAGGCTGAGGGTGTCAATACTTTTGTCTGGCCCATTTTTGGAGTTTTGTGTGAAATGATCAATGTCTTGCTTTTTGCTTCATTCTCTTTTGTGTTTTTTCATTGAAGACAAATTAAATGAAGATAATAATACCAAAGAATTTGTGATTGCAATCATTTTCAGGAAGAAACTGAGTATTATCTGACAGAATAGCAGGGGTGTCAATACTTTTGGCCAACACTGTATTTCTCCATATATTACAATGTATCCCCATAGTCCTCTATGTATTATAATGCATCCCATAGTCCTCCATTCATAAGTTGGCCCCCATAGTCATTCAATTATTATAATAAACCCCCATTATCCTCCATATAATATAATGCAGCCTCACATCCTTCCATATAGCAGAATACAGCCTCATAGCCTCTCCATATAGCATAATACAGCCTCATATCCTCTCCATGTAGTATAATACAGCCTCATAGCTTCTCCATAGAGTGTAATACAGCTTCCTAGCCTCTCCATATAGCATAATGCAGCCTCATAGCCTTTCCATATAGGATAATACAGCCTCATAGCCTCTCCATATAGCATAATACAGCCTCATAGCCTCTCCATATAGCATAATGCAGCCTCATAGCCTCTCCATATAGCATAATATAGCCTCATAGCCTCTTCATATGGTATAATACTGCCTCATAGCCTCTCCGTATAGTGCAGTATTATATATGCAGCCTTATATATGAAGCACTCAAAATCCTGGCCTCCCCCCCAGTCCTCTGACCATACTGTACACACTTATATACTGCAAAAAGAAAATCTTTGCTTACCTCCCCGGTTCCCTCACTGATCCGTTGGGCTCCTGAAGATTCCAGAAGAGGAGAAGGAAGAGGAGGTACCGGCCTGCTGTATGCACTCCACAGTGGAGCGCAGGGCTGGAAGCCGGCAGATCAGAAGAGCGGAGGGGCGGGAGCAGCAGCAAGAAGCAGGAGGCTTCCCTCCCCTCACCTTACACACGGAGCCTGTGCGGCCGCCTTGTCACATGTATGTGTGTCCTCGGGGATGCACATCCATGTGAAGCAGGAGCTGCAATCGTGGTTGCAGGGGGCGGATGGAGGCGCGGGACCCCTACAGGTCCGGGCCCTGTCTCAGCCGCGACTGCTGCGACCGCGATCGTTACGCCACTGTATATAACCGACTTAGCAAGTTTATCGTTAAATAACTATTAGCCATTTGTGCTACTTGCACCATCCTGGAACATTTCCACCAAGTTGCACAATGTGTAATCCTATAACACAGTCGCTAATTCTGCCCAATATTTGTCATTCCCCGTACAGTACTACCTACTGTCTCCCAATGTCCCATCTCACCTACTGTCTGCCTTGTCCCATCTCACCTACTGTCTCCCATGTCCCATCTCACCTACTGTCTCCCAATGTCCCATCTCACCTACTGTCTCCCCTGTCCCATCTCACCTGCTATCTCCCATGCCCATGGAGGAGCAGGTGCCGGCCTGCTGTATGCACTCCCCAGTGGAGCACAGGGCAGGAAGCCGGCAGATCAGAGGAGGGGCGGGAGCAGCAGCAGGAAGCAGGAGGCTTCCCACCCCTCCTCTCCTCTCCATGACACACGGAGCCTGTGCGGCCGCGCTGTCACATAGATGTGTGTCCATGTGAAGCAGGAGCTGCGATCGCGGTCGCAAGTGGCGGCTGGAGGCGCGGGCCCCCTACAGGTCCTGGCCCGGTCTTAGCCGCGACTGCTGCTACCACGATCGTTACGCCACTGGTCACGGTAGCACGCTGGTTAGACCCTTTACCAGATAAGAGAGGTAGTGGCATAGCTTAGGGGTAGTCCTTCTCCTGTTTGTGAAGCTGGCACTTGGAATGTCTCAGACTGCATAAGGCTGCTTTCACATCAGCGGTTTTGCACTGATCGCGGCAGTTGCGGTGAAAAAAACGCAACTGCCGCGATTACCGCATAACGGCTGCATTTGCGGCACACTTGCGGCAAGCCCCATACAATGTATATGCGGGCTTGCGGCAAGTGCGGTATCGGCACTTGCGGCAAGTGCGGAAGCGGAAAAAACCGCGGCTGACCGCGGGTTTTTTCACCGCAACTGCCGCAATCAGCGCAAAACCGCTGATGTGAAAGCAGCCTAAGTTGTGTCTTTTTTTTTTTAGCTGTTGTGGCCCATATTTTGTTTAGAAGTGGAATACTGTTATTTATTGCCAGTTGCAAAAAGAAATTCAGAAGAAAGAAAGTATTTTCCAGGGCAAAGCTGCTGTAAATATGGTCCAGTGGCCCTGGAAAATACTATCTTTCTTCTGAACTGATTGGTGGAGCCAGCCACTGTTCCAGGTGCCTGGGAATCCGACGACTGTTGAGGTGAACAGCTTCCTATTCCCCACCCCTATCAGCTGTACAAAAAGAAATTCCTTTTGGTATCTTATCGTGGTCAGAGTCATTCATAGTAGCGCCATATCTCATTCTTTGACCAGCGTTTCGGTCGTTACAATATCACCATCCTGATCCTCTCCTTGTAGTAATGTCCCCATCCTGATCCTCTCTCTTCGTAGTAATGTCCCCATCCTGATCATCTCCTTATAGTAGTGTACCTATCCTAAACCTGTTATTGTAGTAATGTGTCCATCCTGATCTTCTTGTAGTAATGCCCAATTATGGCTCGATCTTTTAGTAATGGATCCATCGTGATCTTCATTTTGTAGTCATACCCCATTCAGATCCTCTTCTTATAGTTATGTCCCCATCCTAATCTTGTCCTTATAGTAATGTCCCCCATCCTGATTCCCTTCTTGTAGTAATGTCACCATCCTGATCTTCTTGTTGTAGTAATGTAATCGTCCTAATGCTCTCCTTATAGTAATTACATCATCCTGGTCCTCTTCTTGTTGTAATGCCCCATACTCTTCACGATTTGTAATATAAAAAAAGTGCCTAAGCACGAAAAAACGGCTAATAAAGTGACTAAAAATAGCCACAGAGAGCCTAAGGCCCCTTTCACATCAGCGGCTGACCGTGTTTTTTTCGCGGCCGCATCTGCTGAAAGTGCCGAAACGCACTTGCCGCACCTGCCGCACACTTACCGCAAGCCCCATAGACATTGCATGGGGCTTGCCGCAAGTGAACCGCAAGTGCGGCTGTTATGCGGTAATCCCGGCAGTTGCGTTTTTTTTTCACCGCAACTGCCGCGATCAGCGATTACCGCTGATGTGAAAGGGGCCTAAGTTAACCACCAGTGGATCATATTACAGATAATACAGTCAGTATTGTTACATACTGTACAACACCAAATTAACACATCAGGGTTAGTGATGGGCGAATCCTAAATTACTCGGAATCGCTTGACTCTAGCGAGTCCGAGCCCAGGACTCGCTACTCGTTGCGAGTCTAGCGAGTCCAATGTTAATGAATGGGGAAGCGAGTAATAGCGAGTAGTGTGCGATTTACAAATCACAGATGTGTCTCGGAAGCTTCAGCCTGCCATTGATTTGCATTGGACTCCTTTACTGTGCAAGTAATCGCTGGGAAACTCGCACAGATAAGAGTCCGGCTGTCTCCTCTGTGCTGGCTGCCGCAGCTCCAAGGTTCTAGAGCCCGCCTGCTGCCTGATGTAGCAGAGCTGAGATTGTTCTCAGTCTGCTCATTCCCTGTGCATAGACATCTATATCTATGCACAGGGGATGTAGCAGAGAGGACATCACGTTTTGGACTGCGTCGGACGGAAGAGGATTTTTTTAATTAAAGATGGAGTCCCTAATGGCTTTTTTTTAAATTTCTAATAAAATTTTTTCTCTGTGCTGTGTTTTTTTTAAAACAATTTAATAGAAATTCATGGCGGTCATGTCTAATATTGGCGTGACCGCCATAAATTTCAGGCTTAGAGCCAGCTGATAATACAAAGCTGGCCCTAACCTCTTTATTACCCAGCGTGCCACCGCCACCAGGGCCGCTGGAAGAGCGAGGTTCAGCGCCAGAGGATGGCGCTTCAATGAACGCCCCATCTTCTGGGGCGGCTGCGGGCTGCAATTTGCAGCGGGGGGTGCCCAGAAAGCCCCCAGCTGCTTAGCTGTACCTGGCTAGACATAGAAATTGCGCGGAGCCCCACGCATTTTTTTAAAATTATTTCATGAAATTCATTAAATAATAAAAAAAAGGGCTCCCCTATATTCTTGTGTCCGGCCAGGTACAAATAGGCACCTGGGGGTTGGGGGCAGCCCGTCGCTGCCTGCTGGATCCGGCTGGTTCCAGAAATACGGCGAAGCCCATGTAATTTTTTTTCTGAAAAATCAATAAAACAATCCTAAAAAAGGGACTGCATCTTTATTAACCCCTCGCCCATGGTCCAGGGGTTAATAAAGATGTAGTCCCTTTTATTTACATTGTTTTATGGATTTGTCAGAAAAAAATTTCACGTGGGCTGCGCCATATTTCTGGAACCAGCCGGATCCAGCAGGCAGCGACGGGCTGCCCCCAACCCACAGGTGCCTATTTGTACCTGGCCGGACACAAGAATATAGGGGAGCCCTTTTTTTTATTATTTCATGAATTTCATGAAATAATAAAAAAAAAATGCGTGGGGCTCCGCGCAATCTCTATGTCTAGCCAGGTACAGCTAAGCAGCTGGGGGCTGGAATCCGCAGCGCAGGGATGCCCAAGCTTTCTGGGCACACCCCGCTGCAAATTGCAGCCCGCAGCCGCCCCAGAAGATGGCGCGTTCATTGAAGCGCCATCCTCTGGCGCTGAACCCCGCTCTTCCAGCGGCCCTGGTGGCGGTGGCACGCTGGGTAATAAAGGGGTTAATACCAGCTTTGTTATACAAGCTGGTATTAAGCCCGAGATTCTTAATGTCAGGCCACGTTTGACCCAGCCACTAAGAATCTCCAATAAAGGGTTAAAAAAACACAACACAGACAAAAATTTTTATTAGAAATAAAAAAAAAAGCCATTAGGGACTCCATCTTTAATTAAAAAAATCCTCTTCCGTCCGACGTAGTCCAAAGCGCGATGTCCTCTCTGCTACATCCCCTGTGCATACATATAGATGTCTATGCACAGGGAATGAGCAGACTGAGAACAATCGCAGCTCTGCTACATCATCTCTGTGAGCAGGCGGGCTCTAGGACCCTGGAGCTGCACACAGAGCAGACAGCTGGACTCGGCTTGCAAAGTAACAGCAGTTACTTTGCGAGTTTCCCAGAGATTACTCGCACAGTAATCAGACCAATGCAAGTCAGAGTCTCTGACAAAACTAGGATTGATATTGATTTGCATTGGACTCGTTGCTGTGTGAGTAATCGCTGGGAAACTCGCAGAGTACCGAGTCCTGCGAGTCCCTTACTACTCGCCGAGTAACGAGTCCTAGCGAGTAGATTCGCCCATCCCTAATCAGGGTAAATAGGAAGAAATAAAGTGTATATATATATATATATATATATATATATATATATATATATATGTATATATATATATACTAGATGGGTGCCCGATGCACAATGCATCGGGATTCTAGCAGAGCGAGTCTCTGACTCGCAATGGCCGCTTCGCGGCCAATGCTTCGCGCTGCTAAGGCGACTCGCCATGCCCGCTGCGCGGGCATAGCGAGTCGCCTTAGAACTGCTCGCAATGGCCGCTTCGCGGCCAATGCTTCGCGCCGCTAAGGCGACTCGCCATGCCCGCTGCGCGGGCATAGCGAGTCGCCTTAGAGCTGCTCGCAATGGCCGCTGCGCGGCCAATGCTTCGTTCGTATCCACATGACCACGGCGAGTCGCATGCGAGTGTGGTGCGCGAAATCCATTCGTGATTATATAATAGATATGTAATAAAGTATATAATAACTATATATATAATAAAGTATTAAAAAAATAGTAATAAAAAACCATAAATTGCCACCTATTATTATTAACCCCTTCACCACCCAGCCTATTTTGACCCTAAAGACCTTGCCATTTTTTGCAATTCTGACCAGTGTCCTTTTATGAGGTAATAACTCTGGAACGCTTCAACGGATCCTAGCAATTCTGAGATTGTTTTGTTGTGACATATTGGGCTTCATGTTAGTAGTAAATATAGGTTGATAATTTTTGCGTTTATTTGTGAAAAAAATCAAAAATTTGGCAAAAATTTTGAAATTTTCACAATTTTCACATTTTCAATTTTTATTCTGTTAAACCAGAGAGTTATGTGATACAAAATAGTTAATAAATAACATTTCCCACATGTCTACTTTACATCTGCACAGTTTTGGGAAAAAAAAAATTTTCGTTAGGAAGTTGGAAGAGTTCAAAGTTTATCAGCAATTTCAAATTTTTCCAGCAAAATTTACAAAACCATTTATTTAGTGACCACATCACATTTGAAGTCCCTTTGAGGGGCCGATGTGACAGAAAAACACCCAAACGTGACACCATTCCAAAAACTGCACCTTTCAAGCTACTTAAAACTACATTCAAAAAGATTATTAACCCTTCAGGTGCTTCACAGGAACTAAAGCAACGTGGAAGGAAAAAATGGACATTTTAATTTTTCCAACAAAAATGTTCTTTTAACCTCAATTTTTTCATTTTCACATGGGCAACCGGATAAAATGGATCCTAAAATTTGTTGGGTGATTTCTCCTGAGTACACCGATACCTCATATGTGGTCATACACCACTGTTTGGGCGCACGGCAGGGCTCAGAAGGGAAGGAGCACTTTTGGAGCTAATTTTCTATTCAAAAAGTCAAATGGCGCTCCTTCCCTTCCAAGCTCTGCTGTGAGCCAAAACAGTGGTTTATGACCACATATGAGGTAGGTGTACTCAGGAGAAATTGCCCGACAATTTTCAAAATCCATTTCATCCCGTTGCCCATGTGAAAATTAAAAAGAATTGAGGTTAAAAGAACATTTTTGTGAAAAAAAAGTACTTTTTCATTTCTACGGATCAATTTGTAAAGCACCTGGGGGTTCAAAGTGCTCACTATGCATCTAGATAGGTTCCTTGGGGGGTCTAGTTTCCATAATGGGGTCACTTGTGGGGGAGCTCCAATGTTCAGGCACACAGGGGCTCTTCATATGCGACATGGTGCCCCCTAACAATTGGAGCTAATTTTCCATTGAAATTGTTAGCAGACACCATGTTGTGTATGAAGAGCCCCTGTCTGCCACCAGCAATGCCACCAGCAAAAGGATAACTGGAAGAGTTGGGTACAGCACCAGAAAATAGTGCCTCTAATGAATGTGAGGCGGTCGACAGGGTATGGGGTACTTGGGTAGCGGGACTGATGACGGATTTGGTTGGGGGATCACGGCTGGTCGATTCCCGTCCCGTGCCCTGGACCCTCAATGGCGGGGAACGGTGGGGGGATAAGGGGATATTTACAAAGGAACGTGACACCACCTGTAGTTCCCGGTAATATGATACCGGCGCTGCAAGCCGGCCGCTGAGGTGATGGTGGGTGCAGCAAAGTGTGGAACAGCTCCCCACAGGTGGAGCTTTACCTCAGGGCAGCGGGGATGGATGAGGGGAGTAATAGTGGAGTCTTTGCTGACACAGCAGTGAATTGCGGCGCTTAGACAGGCACACAGACACACGGGGATTGTTGTTTCGATACCTTTTACTGATGACAGGGTAACAGGTACAGTCCAGAGTATTACCAGGTCCCTGGTGCAACTTGGAACTTCCACCTTAGGGTGCTTTCACATCAGCGTTATACGCTGATCGCGGCAGTTGCGGTGAAAAAAACGCAACTGCCGCGATTACTGCATACAATGTCTATGGGGCTTGCGGCAGGTGCGGCAAGTGCGGTTTCGGCATAGACATTGTATGGGGCTTGCCTCAAGTGTGCCACGATCGCGGGCGTTATGCGTTTACCGCTGATGTGAAAGGGGCCTTAGAAAGTTATGAGGCCTCCTCTGTCTTTGTGCTCTGTGGTTGGGATGAGTCCTGCCTGCGCCTGAACCCACCGCTTCATCTCCCTCTTTGGGCTTTGTCCTAAACTGGCAATGAGGTCCTTCTGCGCGGTCTCTCTTTCTCCTATGGCCCCTGGTTCTGTGCTTGGTCAGTTTAGTGTCTCTTACTCACTCTCCTCAGGGCTGAACTCCTCCTGAGTCTCCTGGGCTTTTGCTGCAGCTCTGAATGCTGGCAGCATTGGACTCCAGTGTCCAGGTGTACTAATGGGCTGTAGAACACGGTTCCCTTTCTTAGTTCCCTGCTTTTCCACTTGCCTCCGACCTTTTCCCTAGGGTGCACACAGCGGTCAGTGGTCCCTGGTCCTGGATCTCCTCTCTCTTCCCTCTCCTCACAGGAACTAACTTCACACTCAAACTGAAACTACAGGGACTGACTAACTCCTCCCCTCAGGCCTGGATGTTCTTAAAGGGGAACTGACTTAAAGCAGCCAGTAGGGCTCCCCCTTCAGTTCTGGTGTGGAAGGTGGTGTGTGCTGTGTTAACAAGGTGTAATTCCCTCCTTGCATCGGTGGAACCTGTGGCAATCCCCTGCAGGGGTGCCACAAATGCGCTATTTTCTGGGGTGGCTGTGGGTTGCAATTCGCAGCGTGGGGGGGCCACAACATTTGGGTCTCTCCACGATGAGGATTCCAGACCCAAACTGCCTAGTTGTACCTGGCTGGCAAACAAAAATACAGTAAAGCCCATTTTTTTTATTTATAGATCTAATTTCAGAAAAAAAACGATGTGGGGCTCTGCCATATTTTTGGTCCAGCCAGGTACAAGTTGGCAGCTACTGACTGTCACCCACCCCCAGCTGCCTCGTTGTACCTGGCTGGCAACCAAAAATACAGCGAAGCCCATTTTTTTTTTATTTATATTTTTGGTCCAGCCAGGTACAACTAGGCAGCTGGGGGCTGGTATCCTCAACATGGAGAGGCCCAAGCGTTCTGGGCCCCCCATGCTGCGAATTGCAGCCTGCAGCTGCCCCAGAAGATGGCGCATTTATTGAAGCACCATTTTCTGGTGCTGTACCCAGACTCTTCCAGTTGCCCTGGTGCCGGTGGCAAACTGGGTAATAAAGGGGTTAATGCCAGCTTTTTTATTGGCAGCTGGCACTAAGCCCGAGATTCATAATGTTTGGCCAATGTTAGATCCAGCCATTAGGAATCTCTAGTAAATAGTAAATAAAATATACCACACAGAGAAAAATATTTTTATTAGAAAAAAGAACACAAACACAAATTGAGACTCCATTTTATTACTTCATACCATCCAACGTAGTCCACAACGATGGTCCCACGACACTCGATCGCCTCTATTACATCCAGAGAATGCAGCAAGAGATCAAGTGTCCTCTTCCTACAGTCTCTGGGGTTACAATGATGGTGCACTGTATGGCAATGATCTGTCATACAGTGCACCATGACTATGACCCCAGAGACTACAACAAGAGGACACTTGATCCCTTGTTGTCATCTCTGGGGTCAGAGTCATGGTGCACTGTATGGCAATGATCTGCTGTACTGTGCATCATGACTGTGACCCCAGAGACTACATCAAGGGATCAAGTGTCCACTTGTTGTAGTCTCTGGGGTCAGAGTCATGGTGCATGGTACGGCAGATCATTGCCATACAGTGCACCATCACTCTGACCCCAGAGACTACAACAAGTGGACACTTAATCCCTTCTTGCACCCATCCATTTACCTATGCACCCGTCCATCCACACCGATGCACCCACCCATGCACCCATCCATCCACCCATTCATCCACCCATGCACCCATCCATGCATGCACCCATCCATGCACCCATCTATCCATGCATGCACCCATTCATGCACCAATCCACCCATGCACCCACCCATGAACCCATCCATCCACCCATGCACCCATCCATGCATGCACCCATCCATCCACCAATGCACCCATCCACCCATGCACCCACCCATGCACACATACATGCATGCATTCATACATACCTCACTCCAGATCGTCGGGAGAGGAGGAGCCCAGGAGATGAGGAGGGGATTCACGCAGATGAGGACGCTATCTCCAATCAGATCTGGGGGGGTGACACGGAGGTCAACCTTCTCCTGCCAATGGCCGGTGCTACTGCAGCATCGGCTATGGCTGGATTGTAATAGTTCACCAAGTTCATTGGTGAAATATTACCATCAGTCTGATTAGCAGTTTCATTTTCAGCTGCCAATCAGATCGATTATAGCCACGTGGGGCTAAGCCACCCCCCTGGGGTAAACCATAGGTCTCTATGTTCCTGCAGCACTGATGAAATTTCACCGACACCGATCACCATTGCTGCAGGAACGGAATGTCGCCATGACATTGGGGGACATCATGGGTCGGGAAGCCACCGACTTCCATGACGTCTCCATAACGTCAGGGGTCAGGAAGGGCTTAAACAAATACACTATCCCATAAAATGACAGAATTAGATGCTACATCTATAATATGTACTCAAAGCTAGGCAAATGAAAGGAGATAAAGGACCAGAGGTACTTAGCAGTAGAGATTAATGAAAATGAGGCTACTGACAAATATCTATACTGCACTATAGACCAGAAGTTACTGCTTTACAGAGGAATATTATCAAGAGGTTAATCCTCCTACTTATGTCAGTAAGTCAGAAATATGACACACTAGTAAAAAGGCCCGATGCTATCGCATCGGGAGTGCGGTGACATCAAAAAAAAAAAAAAAAAAAAAGGGGGAAATATGTCAGAACGTTGTCTCAAAGCTTTTCCTCTACAGATGGTATTTAACGTCCTGTGACATATACAGGCACCGGCATCACGAGTCAAAAAAGAGGCACACATGTGTTTTGGGCAGGTTAGTCTCATAAGAGTAAACAAGATGCCAAAAGGAGTGTTACCTGAATATACAGTGATACTACTTTTTCTTCCCAGAGCGAGGGAATTTCTAAAGGGATACTGCATCAAACCACTGGAACTAAACTGCAAAACTACCGTAAAGGGTAGGTAACATAGTGAAAGGCTACCGACCAAACCTATAATAGGACAATAATAAGTGATACCTTATGTTTTATATAGCGAGGATTAGAACCTTGTGTAATACCGGCTTAAACTTGGACTGTGATGGATACATCCAAGAAAAATAACCAGACCCGGTATGTGATCAATTACTATTTTTGTAAAAATAAATACAACACTGAAAAGGGTGTATTAAATACTTTTTATAAACCTCACATCAATAGCGGGGATTGATCGAGATTGGTGGAGATAGACTGTTCCTAACGTTATCTGAACTTAGGTCTCCTCTTCTATTACCCAACAGACTCCTCGTACGCCTCAGAAGTCAGTATCCGAAAATCCCTTCCAAGTTCTCAGCCCGGACTGTCTAAACATAAGACTAACAACTGAGTAGACCACATATAACTAGTGTGGTCCACATATCATTCTTCTTATCGCCAAAGCCCCTGATGAGCCTCTCATTCCATTTGGAGAGGCGAAACGCGTCGGGCGGGTTATAACACTAACACTTACTGTGTAAAAAACTGATGAATACCAGATCTATACGACTATAGGACCTCTGACTGTAATAGAGGTGAATGACGCACCATTAGTTGATTGGGGCAACACCCGTTAACAATAAGACTTGACCGTACGATCACGGGTCATAGGTCTGACCTCCCCCCCTTTGGAGACGGATTGTTTCCGGGGGGATTTCTCTCCTTCAGACCCAGACATCCAGGTTCTTAGACCAGTGCTATCATCACCCATGAACCAACAGAGGTTCATACCTGTATAGAGAATTGTCTGTCCTATGTTTGTTTGTATGTGGGGGGAGGGATACACGTTGATAGACACCAGCACTGCTGCACCTATCCACACTGGATAATTTTAAGGACTAAATAAAATATAACAATAAAAATCATAGTTATTATTGTTTTTCGGCAGCAGCTGTCACTTCACCCTGTGCTGTCTGTCTCCTGTGTGCTGATTTTTGCCCCTCGGTCTCTGCCCCACTCCTCTGTGCTTTGTCTAATGTGGTGGCAGAGGATGGTGGCATGAGGAACTGGCGCAGTTCCTTATTCAGCCTGCCGCAGGGTGAGTGAGGTGAGCGAGGTGAGTGCGGTGAGCCGGCTGCAGGCTGAGTGGGGTGAGTGCGGGCTGAGTGGAGTGAGTGCAGGCTGAGCAGGCAGGGTGAGTGAGTACAGGGTGTGTGCGGGCAGAGTGAGTGCAGGTCGAGTGAGTGTGACGTAACCGTGGTGTAGGCTGAATGAGTGTGGGGCTGGGTGAGTGAGGGCTGGGTGAATGCAGGGTTACCATGGTGTAGGCTGCGTGAGCGCGGGGCTGGATCAGTGCGGAGCTGAATGAGTGCTGGGGCAGAGTGCAGGAAGAGTGAGTGGTGGGGCAGAGTGCAGGAATAGTGAGCGTGGGGCACAGTGAGTGCAGGGTGAGTGAGTGTGGGGGCAGAGTGAGTGCTGGGGCAGAGTGAATGTGGGTTTAGTGAGCGCAGGGTGAGTGTGGCGTGAGATGTAGGGCTGACGGTGGTGTGGGATGCAGCAGAATTAGCTGGGTGCTTCTCCATCCGTTCTGCGTGCGGTTATTAAGGACCTGTGGTGACGGCATGGTCATGTGACCTGGCTCCGCCCATGACACTGATGTCACCACAGGTCCCGTAACTGGCGGCTTATTGGCGGCGGGGAGGATGGCTGGTGGGGGCTGAAGTGTGGGGTTAGCGAGGAGGAGTGCGGGGAGCGGGCGGGGGTTCACCAGGTGGACTGCTAGGAGCGGGCGGGGAGAGGATGCAGTAGGCAGCGAGGGTTTCATTTGTGGCCACTGTGCCGCTATGGCGCCATCCAGCAAGGCAAGCGGCAGCTCGCGATGGCGCATGCTGGAATAGCGGCACAGTGGCCACAAATGAAACACTCGCTGCCTACTGCATCCTCTCCCCGCCCGCTCCTAGCAGTCCGCCTGGTGAACCCCCGCCCGCTCCCCGCACTCCTCCTCATTAACCCCACACTTCAGCCCCCACCATGTGTGGGGGCAGCATGTGCCCTCGACGCTAAATATGTTGCAGTTACTTCAATGTCGGTATAGGGTAACCTTCAGATCAGTCCATGCAGATCACAGATATTTTATTATGTCAACCTGTTTCAGAGAAACCACGGGCTCCTTCCTCAGGACAAATCATATATGGCTATGTGATTTGTCCTGAGAAAGGAGCCTGTGGTGGCTCTGAAACACGTTGACATAATCAATCACCTGTGAACTGCATTGACTGATCTGAAAGTGAATTTGTGGATAATACAGCAGCGCGGGTTACACCCAATTTCCTTACCCTGTACTGACATCCTTCCATGTGGGTCCGCAGCAGCTGTCATACATGTGTATAGTAGTTGTGTCTCTCACAACCACCAAAGGTGAGCCTCTCCTACACTAATACGGCATTTCTATTTCAAAGATAAAACCCCATGTGCACTTTTTCTCTCTCTAGATTTATTTGCAGTTACTTCAATGGCAGCTGACTAATATCCATCTCCTCTTCTCTTCGTACAGGTACTTAACTCTGCTCACTGTAATGCTATCTGCTGACCTCTCATCCTGATTCAAACGCTCTCCTAGTACATAACTCTGCTGGCTATGAAGCTATCTTCTAACTGCTCATCCTGATGCAAATACTCTGATTGTCTAATATTTGCAGTTGTTATAAACTCTATGGCCCTTTTCACATCTAAGGCTGGGTTGCGTTTGCCTTCATTTGCGTTTCCATGCGTTTTTACCGCTAAAAACGCATGCGTTTTTGGTCACATAGGGTTTAATGGAAAGGCAAGTCATTTTCAGCAAACGCAAAAACACATGCATTTTTGCGTTTGCAGAAAATGACAGTGGTAAAAATGCATAGAAACGCAAATGAAGGCAAACGCAACCCAGCATTAGATGTGCAACAGGCCTATGTATGTCATCTGTTTGCACTACATTCCTCTCATTGGCGAGGGTCACACATGCCAATCCGTTTTTCATAGTGTTTATAAAAACGGATCCGTTATTTTTACGGTGCTTTTTGTGCCCCCAGCACTACCATGCGTTTTTTGGACTTAGTCATTTTTTCCAAACAAACGCATGCGTTAACGCATGGTGCCTATATGTACCATGCGTTAACGGATGTGTTTCCCTTAGGGCCCCATGTTAGCAGCATTTTTGGTGCCTGTTACAAAAACGCATAGCTTTTTTTAGTGCACTTTAGACAATGCATTTTTTGCATTGGAGCCTATGGATCCGTTATCGGATCCGTTTTCACTAAATTCTAAGTTGAAAAACAGATGCTTTTAGCGGATCCAGGACTCATGTGTGAGCCTAGCCATTATGTTAGATCTGTATGGTTGACTTTGATCAACTACTTATCTCCTGCTGTGTTGACCAGCTGTTAATTACCTAAACCATCTGACTTTCCACAATCCCCTTTACCTAATGCTATAGTCAGCCCTATAAATTTAGAGTTCTCATGAGGGGGAGCATGTGTCCTCTTACGCAAGGATAGGGGACATATATACTGATTGTAAGACAGACACTTGCATTATAAGATGGCCCCATTTAACATCAAAAATAATTTTTTCTCTTTTTTCCTTCACCAAATATGCTCCTCTCCAACCACACCAAGTGCACAGACTCTTATCTCCCTGGGGGTCCAGTGCCCTCTTCCACACCATGTGTAAAGACTCTTATTCCCCTGAAGGGTCCGGGGCACCCTTCAACACCATGTGCAAAGACTCTTATCCCCCTGAGATTTCCGGGGCCCCCTCCACACCAAGTGCACAGGCTCTTATACCCCTGGAACCAGGGTCCCCTTCCACTCTATGTGCACAGACTCTTATCTCCCTGAGAGGTCCGGGGTCTCCTTACACACCATATGCACAGACTCGTATCCCCCTGGGGGGTCCAGAGCCTCCTCCACACCAAGTGCAAAGTCTCTTATCTGTTATTCCCCTGGGGGGTCAGGGGCCTCCTCCACACCATGTGCACAGACTCTTATTCCCCTGGGGGGGGTCCCCTTCCACTCCATGTGTAAAACAAAAAGAAAAAAAAGACAACCACCTGATGAAGATGGCGGTCCTTTGTACTGTCGAAACATGTTGTGGAATTTTCAGGAGGATTATTAATAAAGGTTTGTTAATTTTTGTTTAAATACCATCATACTGTCATTCTTAGCGCTCCCTATGAGACTTCTATACTTTTATCTTTCACTTACACTCCATGTGCACAGACACTTATCTCCCAGAGGGGTCCGGGGGCCCCTCCTCACCATGTGCACAGACTTTTATTCCCCTGCGGGGTCCAGGGCCCAGTCCACATCATGTGCAAAGACTCTTATCCTTCTGGGGGGTCCGGGGCCCACTCCACACCATGTGTGTGGCACCCCTGTGGTCTGGTCACCATAAGGGTCCCTTTACACGCCGCTACTGGAGGATGGATACAACCAGCTACAGGCTACAAATGTAGCTTGTAGCGGCAAAATACCCCGTAGTAGCGGCGTGTAAAGACGGTAGGAGGCACCCGGCAACAGATACATCTGTTTCCGAGCACTGCCTGGAAACAGGTGGCTACACAGGCGATTGTAGCGAGCTGTATCGGCGTGTAAAGAAGCAACATTAGGGATGTGTCGACACCAGGCAATGTACCTGGTATGTAGCTGGGGCGTGACACAGCCTCCGGGATACTGCCCCCCTTCAGCGATCATTGGTGGAAGCTCCTGCGTTACGATTGGTAGACGCTGCATAGGGAGGCATATTTAAGGAGCTGACCAGTCACACTACACAATTGCTCGAGCGTCATGTATTAACCCCTTCACCCCCGGGCCTATTTTGACCTTAATGACCAGGCCATTTTTGTCAATTCTGACCAGTGTCCCTTAATGAGGTTATATCTCTGGAACGCTTCAACGGATCCTAGCGATTCTGAGATTGTTTTTTCGTGACATATTGGGCTTTATGTTAGTATTAAATTTAGGTCGATAATTTTTGCGATTATTTGTGAAAAAATCAAAAATATGGCAAAAATTTTGAAAATTTAGCAATTTTCAAATTATGAATTTTTATTCTGCTAAACCAGAGAGGTATGTGACACAATATAGTTAATAAATAACATTTCCCACTTGTCTACTTTACATCAGCACAATTTTGGAAAAAAATAAATTTTTTGTTCGGACGTTATAAGGGTTCAAAGTTCATAAGCAATTTGTCATTTTTCCAGCAAAATTTACAAAACCATTTTTTTTGTGACCACATCACATTTTTTGAAGTCCCTTTGAGGGGTGTACATGACAGAAAACACCCAAAAGTGACACCATTCCAAAAACTGCACCCCTCAAGCTACTCAAAACTACATTCAAGAAGATTATTAACCCTTCAGGTGCTTCACGGGAACTAAAGCAAAGTAGAAGGAAAAAATGGTCATTTTAATTTTTCTAATAAAAATGTTCTTTTAGCCTCAATTCTTTCATTTTCACATGGGCAACAGGATAAAATGGATCCTAAAAATTGTTGGGCAATTTCTCCTGAGTACAGCGATACCTCATATGTGGTCATAAACCACTGTTTGGGCGCACGGCAGGGCTCAGAAGGGAAGGAGCGCCATTTGACTTTTGGAGCTAATTTTCCATTCAAAAAGTCAAATGGCGCTCCTTCCCTTCTGAGCCCTGCCGTGCGCCCAAACAGTGGTTTATGACCACATATGAGGTATCGCTATACTCAGGAGAAATTGCCCAACAAATTTTAGGATCCATTTTATCCTGTTCCCCATGTGAAAATGAAAAAATTTAGGCTAAAAAAATTTTTGTGGAAAAAAAAGTACTTTTTCATTTTTACGGATGAATTTGTGAAGCACGTGGGGGTTCAAAAAGCTCACCACCCATCTAGATATGTTCCCTGGGGGGACTAGTTTCTAAAATGGGGTCACTTGTGGGGGAGCTCCAATGTGTAGGCACACAGGGGCTCTCCAAATGCAACATGGTGTCGCTAAAAATTTGAGCTGATTTTTCAGTCAAATTGTTAGCGGACACCATGTTGCGTTTGGAGAGCCCCTGTGTGCCTAAACATTGGAGCTCCCCCACAAGTGACCCCATTTTGGAAACTAGACACCCCAGGGAACATATCTAGATGGGTGGTGAGCATTTTGAACACCCCAGTGCTTCACAAATTAATCTGTAAAAATGAAAAAAGAAAATTTTTATGGAAAAAAAAGTAGTTTTTAATTTTTACGGATTAATTTATGAAGCTCCTTGGGGTTCAAAATGCTCACCACCATCTAGATATGTTCCCTGGGGGCTCTAGTTTCCAAAATGGGGTCACTTGTGTGGGAGCTCCAATGTATAGGCACACAGGGGCTCTCCAAACGCGACATGGTGTCCGCTAACAATTTGAGCTGATTTTTCAGTCAAATTGTTAGCGGACACCATGTTGCGTTTGGAGAGCCCCTGTGTGCCTAAACATTAGAGCTCCCCCACAAATGACCCCATTTTGGAAACTAGACCCCCCAGGGAACTTATCTAGATGGGTGGTGAGCATTTTGAACACCCCGGTGCTTCACAACATAATCTGTAGAAATGAAAATAGAAATTTTTTGTGGAAAAAAAAGTACTTATTCAATTTTACAGATGAATTTGTGAAGCACCTGGGGGTTCAAAATGTTCACAACCCATCTAGATATGTTCCCTGGGGGCTCTAGTTTCCAAAATGGGGTCACTTGTGGGGGAGCTCCAATGTTTAGGCACACAGGGGCTCTCCATACCCAACATGGTGTCCGCTAACAATTGGAATTATTAGCGGACACCATGTCGCATATGGAGAGCCCATGTGTGCCTAAACATTGGAGCTCCCCCACAATTGACCTAATTTTGGAAACTAGACCCCCCAAGGAATGCATCTAGATGCATAGTGAGCACTTTGAACTCCCATGGGCTTCACAAATTGATCCGTAAGAAGGAAAAAGTACTTTTCTTTTCACACAAATTTTCTTTTTTAATTTTTACGGATCAATTTGTGAAGCACCTGGGGGTTCAAAGTGCTCACTATGCATCTAGATATGTTCCGTGAGGGGTCTAGTTTCCAAAATGGGGTCACTTGTGGGGGAGCTCCAATGTTTAGGCACACAGGGGCTCTCCATACGCGACATGGTGTCCGCTAACAATTGGAATTATTAGCGGACACCATGTCGCATATGGAGAGCCAATGTGTGCCTAAACATTGGAGCTCCCCCACAAGTGACCCCATTTTGGAAACTAGACCCCCCAAGGAATGCATCTAGATGCATAGTGAGCACTTTCAACCCCCACGTGCTTCACAAATTGATCCGTAATAAGGAAAAAGTACTTTTTTTCACACAAATTTTCTTTTTTCGGATCATTTTGTGAAGCACCTGGGGGTTCAAAGTGTTCACTATGCATCTAAATATAGCGAAGCCCATTTTTATTTTTTTTCTAGGACTAATTCTAGAAAAAAAATGGCGTGAGGCTCCGCCATATTTTTGGTCCAGCCAGGTACAACTTGGCAGCTACGGACTGCCAGCAACCCCCAGCTGCCTCATTGTACCTGGCTGGCAACCAAAAATACAGCGAAGCCCATTTTTATTTTTTTTCTAGGACTAAATTCTAGAAAAAAAATGGCGTGGGGCTCCACCACATTTTTGGTCCACCCAGGTACAACTTGGCAGCTACGGATTGCCACCAACCCCCAGCTGCCTCGTTGTACCTGGCTGGCTTCCAAAAATACAGCAAAGCCCTTTTTTTTTTCTTCTAGAACTAATTCTAGAAAAAAAAATTACGTGGGGCTCCGCCATATTTTTGGTCCAGCCAGGTACAACTAGGCAGCTGGGGGCTGGAATCCGCAGCATGGAGAGGCCCAAGCGTTCTGGGCCCCCCAGGCTGCGAATTGCAGCCCGCAGCCGCTCCAGAAAATGGCGCATTCATTGAAGCGCCATTTTCTGGCGCTGTACCCTGACTCTTCCAGTTGCCCTGGTGCCGGTGGCAAACTGGGTAATAAAGGGGTTAATGCCAGCTTTTTATTGGCAGCTGGCATTAAGCCCGAGATTCATAATATAGGGCCAATGTTAGACCCGCCATTAGGAATCTCTGGTAAATAGTCAGAAAATACACACAGAGAAAAATCTTTTTATTTGAAAAAAAAACACAAACAAAATTCGGACTCCATCTTTATTATAAAGATCCGACGTAGTCCACAACGAAGGTCCCACGACGCTCGATCGCCTGTGCTCAATCCAGAGACTGCAGCAAGGGATCAAGTGTCCTCTTCCTACAGCCTCTGGGGTCAGAGTTATGGTGCACTGTATGACAATGATCTGTCATACAGTGCACCATGACTATGATCCCAGAGACTACAACAAGAGGACACTTGATCCCTTGTTGCACCCATCCATCCACCTATGCACCCATCATCCACGCACGCACACAACCACGCACGCACATCCACGCACGCACATCCACATCCACGCATGCACGCGGACATCCACGCACGCACATCCACATCCATGCACATCCACACACACATCCACGCACGCACATCCATGCACGCACACATCCACGCACATCCACGCACGCACATCCACATCCACGCGCATCCACACACACATCCACGCACACACATCCACGCAAGCACACATCCACGCACGCATGCTTACATTCACGCATGCTGACATCCACGCACGCATGCTGACATCCACGCACGCACATCCACGCACACATCCATCTATGCACACGTCCACGCACGCTCATGTACGCTCACGTCCACGCACGCACACGCATGCACCCCCCATCCATCTATCCATTCACCCATCCATCCATCCATCCATCCATCCATCATCCATCCATCCATCAATTCATTCATTCATACACACATAGATACATGCATACATACATACATACATACATACATACAAACATACATACTTACCTCCCTCTCGATAGACCGATCAGCAGGAGGAGGCCGGGAGAGGAGGCGGGGAGAGGAGGCGGGGCCACCGACCGGCCGGCAGAGGAGCTGCACAGCCGGACGCAGCGGCGGGTGCACCGATGTGTGCAGCCCGCCGCAGGAGGTGAGGGGTGGGGGCTGCCTGGAGGGGGGCTGCCTAGGGGGGGGCTGCCTAGGGGGAAGCCATAGGAGGGGGACCAGGCACTGTGGTCGGCGGGCGCAGCCGCAGCTGCAGCCCGCCGGCATATACATAACAATAGAGGGGGGGCGGGCGGTTCTGGGGGGGCCCCTGTAGGTCCTGGTGCTGGAGGGGGCTGTGGAGGGGTGGGCTCTTGCCGATCCGCCCCTCCAGATCTGATTGGAGAGCTTCAATCAGATCTGGAGGGGTGAATCCCTATGATTCCCTCCGATCGGCAGTTTCACTTTTAAACTGCCGATCGGAGGGGTCCTGGGCACGGGGGGGTTAATCCACCCCCTGTGGGGTCATCTGCAGGTTGTCACAGAGCAGCAGCATCTGTGACACCTGAGCGACCCCACTCACAGGAGCTGCAGCAGCTCAAATCTGTCAGGACGTTGTGCAACGTCCTGTGTCGGGAACGGGCAGAAACACAGGACGTTGCACAACGTCCTATGTCGTTAAGGGGTTAAACAGCCTCCTGCGATGCCTGGCCAATCATGATGTTATTGCTTTGTCCTATCAGCGAACGGACGTCTCGTAATCCACAATTGTGGCACGCCTATGTGCTGTCCCTGCTGCACCAGGTCCGCCCATATTAGCTGGTTGTAGCGGTGTGTAAATGAGGTAAGATGAGCTACAGAAGGTGACTTGAGGCACCCGGCGGTGTATCCAGAGATAGATGTCACGTAGCGTAGCGTAGCTTGTGGCGGCGTGTAAAGATGGTGCGTTTACCGTTTGTAACCGTTTGTGCATGCTCGTGCACGTGAAGTAGCTGGTTGTATCCATCCTCCAGTAGCGGCGTGTAAAGGTACCCTAAGGGTACCTTTACACACGGCTACATTTGTAGCTTGTCACCAGGTAACTTACTGGTTGCAGTGAAATCATGGATACATGATTCCATTTGTACACAGCAACAAGATAGAACCATGTATCCATGATTTCACTGCAACCAGTAAGTTACCTGGTGACAAGCTACAAATGTAGCCGTGTGTAAAGGTACCCTCAGGGATACTGCACCCACTCCATGAGTGCAGCATTAAGCCATCAGCTCTAATGGAGTTGCAGTCAGTACCCGGCATCTGTGAATATCTGTATTTTACTGCTATTCAGTTGCTGGAACTGCAGTTGTGGATCAGAGATTATGTTGGAGCTTTGTGGGAACATTTTTTTTAAATAAATTGGTGAGTGAAGGAAAGTGTGGGAGAGTCTTCATTCAAATAAACAATTTTTTCCTGGATGTGCTTTTTTTAACTTTACACTTTTTTGGAGGTTAGTCATGAGGTGTCTGATAGTTCCCTCTCTATTACTAACACCAGGGCTTTATACCAGCTAACATTATACCCCTGACCTATTACCCCGATTACCACTGTACCACACAATCAGAAAGAGCCATGGCGAAATGCCACAATTGGTGCATCCAATGTGATGTGCCACTTCTGGGGCAGCTGCAGGTTATATGTTTAGGCTGGGAAGAACACAAAAACCAAGGGCCTCCCAGCCTGGTAATGCCAGCCTGCATCTGTCTACTTTACCTTGACTGGTTATCAAAAATGGGGGTCCTTACATTGTTTTTTTAACTTATTTATTAATACATTAAAAAAAAAAAAAAAATGGCACAGGGTCCCCTTTATTTTTGATAACCAGCCAGGGTAAAGCAGACAGGTCTGCTTTATCTGGGTTGTTTATCAAAAATGGAGGCAAACCAAATGATTTTTTAAAATTATTAAATTTTTTACTTCCCTGCAGTGACCTTAAGGTACCTTTACACGCCGCTACTGGCGGGTGGATACAACCAGCTACATGCTACAAGCTGGTAGCTTGCATCAGCAATGTACCCCGTAGTAGCGGCGTGTGAAGACGTTAGGAGGCACCCGGCAGTAGATGCATCTGTTTCCGAGCACTGCCCTGAAACAGGTGGCTACACAGGCGATTGTAGCGAGCTGTATCGGCGTGTAAAGAAGGAGCAGAAGGGTTGTTTCTACACCATGCTATGTACCTGGTATGTAGCTGGGGCGTGACACAGGCTCCGGGAAACCACCCCCCATCAGCGATCATTGGAGGAAGCTCCTGCATTACGATTGGTAGTCGCTGCATATGGCGGCATATTTAAGGAGCTGACCAGTCACACTACACAATTGCCCGAGCGTCATGTATTAAACAGCCTCCTGCGCTGCCTGCCCAATCATGATGTTCTTGCTTTGTCCTATCAGCGTACGGACGTCTCGTAATCCACAATTGTGGCATGCCTATGTGCTGTCCCTGCTGCACCAGATCCGCCCATATTAGCTTGTTGTAGCGGTGTGTAAATGAGGTAAGGTGAGCTACAGAAGGTGACTTATGGCACCCGGCGGTGTATCCGGGGATCGATGTCACGTAGCGTAGCGCACCTTGTGGCGGCGTGTAAAGGTGGTGCGTTTACCGTTTGTAACCGTTTATGCGTGCTCGTGCACGTGAAGTAGCTGGTTGTATCCACCCGCCAGTAGCGGCGTGTAAAGGTACCCTTAGAGTCAGAGATGCATCCAGGCTTCTTTCCCATGCAGTTCCCATTCCATTTCAGTGCTGTTTACATCCATTTCAGCAATTTTCCAACCCCTCACTCCAGCCCTCCTTAGGGGATCTGCCGGAAAAATCCTTGCGTTCCCGATAGACTTCCATTATAGTCGTTACTCGAATTGAGCGGGTCCAAGCATCAAATTGCTCAATTCGAGTAACGAGCTTTAAGCACTAGTGCTCACTCATCACTGGTAACTATATAACAGCACTGTATGCCAAATTGTACCTAATTAGTGTTATGCTTTGGCAGAATGCTTCCACAGAGTGCCCACAACGTGTTCATGAATGGAGAATACCATATCTTGGCTACAAAGCCATATTATGTCTATAGAAAGATAAACAATCCCCACATAGTACCAGTAAAAAATAAATGAAATGTCACATTTCACAAACTTTCAGTTGGTGGGATGTTACTCCTCTTAAAAGTGGTAGTGCAGTTGTTCTTATCAAAGGTTTTTGTTTTAGGTCTTATTGATATCCATTTTGACATTCCTTTACATCTCTTCCTTTATTTTCTGTCATTCTTATGTGAAAATGTTTTATGTGATGGTTCATTAAAATCACTGCACCTGAGGATTACATGCCTCTGAGCCTTATCATTTCTGCCATGTTTAGGTTAATGGCGCTTGAGGTTTTCTTATGTTTTGTTAATATATCACAGTTAGGACAGACTAAATCAAGGTCTCAAACATTAAAGGAAACATCTCATAATATATTTACTTCTTGCAATATATACACAAATAACTGTGTATGGCTAGGGTCAAATTTCAGGGTTTTTTTTTGTTTTTTTTTAAAACCTGATCCATAGATCTTACTGTATAAGCCTTCAGGACCTCGGACAGCACATATACTATACCTACAATAGAAAAAACAAAGTGCCAGCACTGCCAGAAAAAATATAAAGATTGTGTAAATACACATATTGTTTCCACACTGTAAAAATTAGACATTTCACAAAAGATTAAAATATCTTTTGAGCCACTCTGCCGCGACAAGGCATATCTCAGAGTGGTCCTACTCTACAATTTTTAATTTTCACTGTGTCAAAAGACCTCAATAGTATATATAAAGTGGACCATACAAAGCTATCACTCACCTTCACATATCAGACCTGCTTCCAAGGTGCCAGATCAGTGCAAGTGATATAAGGTAACTCAGGCCCCCACACCTGCAGCTTCCACCACAAATGTCAGGGCTTTTCACAGTTAACCCCCACCGCACCGACCCAGCCTGTATGGATAACAGCAGGTTAGGTTCAGGTGAATGGAGCAAAAAATGAACTGAGCCTCAGGGCTGAGTGTGATAACCCGGGTGTGAACGGTTACCAGAAATTACTGCTGTCAATACAGGTGGAAACAGACAAAATCTGGCGTGCAAGGCTTAGTGGTGGTCAGCCACTAAACCAATCCCAAGAAAAAACAAAGTACCAGCACTGCCAGAAAAAATATAAAGATTGTGTAAATACACATATTGTTTCCACACTGTAAAAATGAGACATTTCGCAAAAGATTAAAACATTTTTTCAGCCACTATGCCGCGACAAGGCATATCTCAGATAGAGTGGTCCTACTCTACAATTTTTAATTTTCACTGTGTCAAAAGACCTCAATAGTATATATAAAGTGGACCATACAAAGCTATCACTCACCTTCACATATCAGACCTGCTTCCAAGGTGCCAGATCAGTGCAAGTGATATAAGGTAACTCAGGCCCCCACACCTGCAGCTATAGGTATAGTATGCGCGCTGCTGTCAGTGAAGCCACCGGCTTCATTCATAAAAATGTACAGAGCCGCCTGGAACCAGCTACTGTACATAAGACATAAAATCATTATATGGCCACCTGAGTGGGTGCTACGTCTCTAGGGGGGGTGGGCACCCCCTAGAGACAGTATACACGCATTTATTAATAAAAATAATACTTTTCCAACACAGAGAACAGTTTGATCATCCCTGCGGCAGAGCAATCCGGTTACCGGATTGCGGCTTCAGCAATCCGGTTCCCGGATTGCTGCTTGTCTGAAGCCAATTGCGTTCACCGCATCCGGATCTGGATGCGGTGAACGCAATTTCACTTATAAATGTGACCCTAGCCTATGTCTCAGAGTTTTGCAAAGTTATGATTATGCTCTGACAAATGTGTTCTTTTAGATCATTTATGAAATTGATTGGTAGTTAGACTTTCTGCATCCGTGTATCATATGTTTGCATCACTAACACTGCTTTAGCTACTTGCATACTACAATACTGTAATGCTGATATACTCTCATGCAACATCATGGGTATCGCGAGACAGCGAGTATGATGTGTGGTGACGTCAGTGATGTTATCCCAGGTCACGCTCTCAGAATACCTGCTGGGTGACTCTGCGGGTGTGACTGCAGTAACCTTTTAGATGTCAACGCTCATCACACTTTCGGAAGTCAAGCAGTGGCTGCTCCCCCGGCATATGGGGAATGCATTCTATGAACATGCCTTCCATATGCTTGAAGACTGAGCCTTTGTGGGACCAACATGAGACTGTGTCAGACCTGCCTCAGATTTCCATGGGAAATAAATTGGTTGATGAGGGTGTGTCTTCTCTTTGTTTGTTCTCTAATTTTCTCTTTTATGTCTTGCAGGTTTGTTTTTGTGGACTATGTCAGATTCGGTGGACTACAGTGGAATCTCTGGACTACTGCAGAATTTTTTTAATTTCCTTTGGATGTTCTCAATAATTTGACGAAAAAGGGAATGTGTTAAGAAGTGTTTTTTCATATAAAATATTTGTGGTGGCTTTATTTTTCTTAGTACTGACTGGATTAGTAATGTTGGGTATCTGATAGACTTCTCAACATTACTAACCCCTGGGATTGATGCCAGCTGACATTACACGGCTGGAATCAAACCCAAATACCATTACCCCATTTGCCATTGCATCAGGGCAGTGGGAGTAGCCGGGGCAAATCACCAGGATTGGCACATGTAATGGAGGTGGCACTTCTGGGGCAGCTGCATTCTGCTATTTTTACGCTGGGGAAGGCCAGTAACCATGGCACTTCCTACTTGGATAATACCAGACCCCAGCTGTCAACTTCACCTTGTCTGGTGATCCAATTTGGGGGCAACCACACTTTTTTATTATTATTATTATTTATTGATAAATAAATAATTAAAAAAAACACTGTGGGGTGACCTCTGTTTTGAATTCTCAGCCAAGGTAAAGCTGCCAGCTATGGACTGCAGTTTTGTTTACCGTATATACTCGTGTATAAGCCGACCCGTGTATAAGCCGACCCCCTACTTTTGCCCCCAAAACCTGGGAAAATCTATTGACTCGCGTATAAGCCGAGGGTGGACCCCAGCACAGGTATACAGCCCCCAGCAGTGGTATACAGGCCCCAGCAGTATGATATACAGCAGCCCCCAGTGGTATATACAGCAGCCCTAGTGGTATTGCACTCCCTATATACAGCAGCCCCAGTGGTATTGCAGCCCCAGTGGTGTATACAGCAGCCCCTATATACAGCAGCCCCAGTGGTATTGCAGCCCCAGTGGTATTGCAGCCCCTATATACAGCAGCCCCAGTGGTATTGCAGCCCCAGTGGTGTATACAGCAGCCCCTATATACAGCAGCCCCAGTGGTATTGCAGCCCCAGTGGTGTATTCAGCAGCCCCTATATACAGCAGCCCCAGTGGTATTGCACTCCCTATATACAGCAGCCCCAGTGGTATTGCAGCCCCAGTGGTGTATACAGCAGCCCCTATATACAGCAGCCCCAGTGGTATTGCAGCCCCAGTGGTGTATACAGCCCCTATATACAGCAGCCCCAGTGGTATTGCAGCCCCAGTGGTGTATACAGCCCCTATATACAGCAGCCCCAGTGGTATTGCAGCCCCAGTGGTGTATACAGCCCCTATATACAGCAGCCCCAGTGGTATTGCAGCCCCAGTGGTGTATACAGCCCCTATATACAGCAGCCCCAGTGGTATTGCAGCCCCAGTGGTGTATACAGCCCCTATACACAGCAGCCCCAGTGGTATTGCAGCCCCAGTGGTGTATACAGCCCCTATATACAGCAGCCCCAGTGGTATTGCAGCCCCAGTGGTGTATACAGCCCCTATATACAGCAGCCCCAGTGGTATTGCAGCCCCAGTGGTATTGCAGCCCCTATAAACAGCAGCCCCACACAAATGCTGGCACACGTCCCCTCCTGTTGTAAGGCCCCCCCCTGCTGATTACTTACCATCCCTGGTCTTCAGCAGCACCCCGGCGCCGGTCCTCTGTGCTCCGGTCCTCCGCGATCCCGTCTTCTGTGCTCCGCTCCACGGCTGCATCCGGGTTCCCCACGCGTCGCAGAAGCAATGACGTCATCGCGTCTGCGACGCGGCTGGTCACATGATACAGCCGGGGAACGGAGCACAGAGGACGGGATCGCGGAGGACCGGAGCACAGAGGACCGGCGCCGGGGTGCTGCTGAAGACCAGGGATGGTAAGTATTCAGCAGGGGGGGCCTTACAACAGGGGGACGTGTGCCAGCATTTATGGGGGGAATTATCTACCTATATGCACTGCTCCCCCTGGCGCTGATTGACAGGGGGATGCAGTGCATATGTAATGAGCGGCCCCACGTGACGGGGCCGCTCATACAGCAGCCTCCCCCCGCCTCCTCCTGCCTCCCCAGCACCCGGACAGAGCCCCCACCCCACTCACCCCGTATAGTGACTCGTGTATAAGCCGAGGGGGGGACTTTTCAGCCCAATTTTTGGGCTGAAAAACTCGGCTTATACACGAGTATATACGGTAATTATTATTTTTTTGTCTAAAAATACAAGGCTAAGCACCCTTTAGTGCTAAATGAAGGGAACTAAAGGGTGCAATCTTAAAATATGTAGGGAGTATGCCATTACATAGCTGTTTGTCATCTATCTATCTATCTATCTATCTAAGCATACATCTATATATGCTTTCTTCTTGTTGAAAACAAAATGTACATCATGTAATAGAGCATGTAAAAAAATGCACAGCATACGGACATCACATAGATATCACACGAATAGTACACGGATGTCACACAGACAGCAGGCGAGGGAAACATCTCACTCAAAGACATTTTTATTAGCAACAACTGAGCAATATTTCACAAACAGATGCGAGTAAATCCTAGTAGAGGAAATGGGCTGGTCCTGTAAAAGTTTTGCTGGACCTGACTTTGACAGATTTACATGCACATACAAATAGTTTGGGGGGGTTGGGGGGAATGAGGGTTAAATCATGCTGACAAATTTCCTTTAAGGAGGCTGACAAGGAAAAAACTGTGACAACCTATCCTCCAGAATCCAAAAGAACTAATAAACCACCACTGGAAAAGGTGAAGCACATAATGAAATTTTGAAGGATGCCGTAAGGTAGGTGTCAACGTCAGAGGGAAGAAAAAAAACATGCTGATATTAAAAAGCCTACTGACATCCATGCATGCTCAAACAAGTAAGAAATAAGCCTGAAAAACAGCCAACAGTGTCTGAAGAAGACATTTCCTTGCCAAGCAATAGTTTGAGTAATGTTGGATAAGAAATCAAACCTTTGTTCTTATTTAGAGAACGATAACATCACAATCTATGCAAAAATAGGCAATCCACTATCTTTCATAACCTAGGAAGGGCAGAAAAACACATGGATGAGGATGGTTATTTCTTTAGATGTTGACTCCATGTGTGCTGATCTGCTGAGAAGATTATGTGTCTCACACAGATTTGGTGAGGATACTGCTAGAATTCAGCAGGCAGAGGTACAGTCAAAACATGTCATGCTCTATGGAATGGAACAATAGACATACAGTGCTATGTTACAGTGTTGAATACATGCTCAAAACCATATTTCCATAGCAAAACATTCATCCTCAGCAAATGAAAAAAGCTCTTTATATGTAAGCTAGAGAAATTGAATGTTTCTGCACTAATCTTGGTATTCCATTAGCCCTCCATGGATATACCATAGATAAATGTCCATGGCCATTTATCACTTTGTACAGCACAGTTGGAAGTCTAATCCTCTTTTAGTTGCAGATTTTTTCTTGAAGGGAACATTTAAAATGCACAAAATGTATTACTGAACAACGCTGAACTTTAAGGAGAAATATCACATAATTCAGAAATTCAGTTACCCGTATATACTCGTGTATAAGCCGACCCGTGTATAAGCCGACCCCCCTACTTTTGCCCCCAAAACCTGGGAAAACCTATTAACTCGTGTATAAGCCGAGGGTGGACCCCAGCACAGGTATACAGCCCCCAGCAGTGTGGTATACAGGCCCCCCCAGTGGTAGTATACAGCAGCCTCCCCAGTGGTATACAGCAGCCTCCCCAGTGGTATATACCGGCACCAGCAGTATTACAGCATCCTCCCCAGCGGTATATACAGGCCCCAGCAGTATTACAGCAGCCTCCCCAGTGGCATATACAGGCCCCAGCAGTATATACAGCAGCCCCAGTGGTATACAGCAGCCTCCCCAGTGGTATATACAGACACCACCAGTATATACAGCAGCCCCAGTGGTATACAGGCCCCAGCAGTATATACAGCAGCCCCAGTGGTATATAGCAGCCCCAGTGGTATATAGCAGCCCCAGTGGTGTGGTATACAGCAGCCCCAGGGGTATATAACAGCCCCAGGGGTATATAACAGCCCCAGTGGTATATAGCAGCCCCAGGGGTATATAGCAGCCCCAGTGGTATATAGCAGCCTCAGTGGTATATAGCAGCCCCAGGGGTATATAGCAGCCCCAGGGGTATATAGCAGCCCCAGTGGTGTGGCATACAGCAGCCCCAGGGGTATATAACAGCCCCCGTGGTATACAGCAACCCCAGGGGTATATAGCAGCCCCAGGGGTATATTGCAGCCCAGGGCCGGGACGACAGCTAGGCGACCCTAGGCAATCGCCTAGGGCGCCATCTTGTGGAGGGCGCATTCCCGCCTCTCTCCACTGCTCCTCCATTTGCCGTCCGCCCGCACGCCCTCAGAGTGAGCCGCTGACACCGGGCGGAGCAGAGGATCCGCCTCACGCTGGCTCCAACATTCCATGGTACAGAGTGTCTATCAGACACTTTGTACCAGGGCCGTATCTAAGGGGGAGCTGGGGGTGCATTTGCCCCGGCCCGGGCGCAGCAGACAGGGGGGCGCTGTCGGCCCTTCTGCTGCAGCGCCCGAGGTGTCTCCCCACCGGTCGGATATTGCGCTGGCACCCTCCATACTGCTCCCGCTATCAACTGACAGCAGGAGCAGTGAAAGTGCCGCGCGCCGGCTCCTGCAATCAATAGTACAGCGTGTCTATCAGACACGCTGTACTATAGAAGCCGCGCCTTCAGCCGCTTTGTTCCCCTCACTTCCGGGTCAGTGGGACATCAGCAGCGTGATCTAATCACCTGACCACGCTGCTGACGTCACTCGGCGGCCCTGCATAGGCGGCAGGATGGGGAAAAGTGCTCCAGCTGCAGGAGCTGAAGACCCTGAAGATTCATGTAATTAGGGTAAAGGGGAGAGGCTGGGGGAAGAAAACTGGGGGGGGGGCGAGGAGATAGGGGATAGATGTAAGCCACACTGGGGGAGGACATGGGGGGAGTATATGTGAGCCACACTGGTGGAAGGGATGATGGGGGTAGTATAGATAAGCCACACTGGTGAGGAGGAGATGGGATAAATGGATAATTGTGAGCCACACCAGGGGGATATGGGGGTAGTATATGTGAGACACACTGGGGGGGAGATGGGGGATAAATGTGAGCCACTCTGGGGGGAAGATGGAGGGAGTATATGTGAGCCACACTGGGGGGGAGATAGCTGAGTATATGTGATCCACACTGAGAGGGGAGATGGGGGCGTATATGTGAGCCACACTGGGGGGGAGATGTGGGGAGTATATGTGAGCCACACCAGGGAGGGGGAGATGGGGGGAGTATATGTGAGCCACACATATACGTATGAGGAACAAATCTGGGGGGTATATGGGCGCTGTGAGTGGAGTATGGGGTCAGTAATAGGAACAAACATGTGGGGGAGTGTGGGGGCAGTATGAGGAACATAGGGGGAGCATGGGGCAGTATTAGGAACAAACGTGGGGGCGGGGGTAGTATGAGAAACAAACAGGGGGAGAGTATGGGGGCAGTATTGGGAACAAACGTGGGGGAGTATGGGGGCAGTATGAGGAACAAACGGGGAGTATAGGGCAGTATGAGGAACAAACTGGGGGAGTATGGAGGCAATATTAGGAACAAACATGGGGGGGAGTATTGTGCGGCAGTATTAGGAACAAATGTGGGGGGAGTATGGGGGCACATACAAACGTGGGGGAGTATGGGGCAGTATGAGGAACAAACGGGGAATATGGGGGCAGTATTAGGAACAAACATGGTGGGAGTAAGGGGCAGTATTAGGAACAAACATGGAGGGAGTATGTTGGCAGTATGAGAAACTAACAGCGTGGGAGTATGGGGGATGTATGAGGAATAAACATGATGGGGAGTATGGGAACAGTTTGAGGAACAAACGTGGGGGGGGGGTGGATTATGGGGGCTGTATGAGGAACAAACATGGGGGGAGTATGGGGCAGTATAATGGACAAACGTGGAGGGAGGGATGATTGGGGTTATATGAGGAACAAACATTGGGGAGGGAGGATAGGGGCAGTATAAGGAACAAACATGAGGGGGAGTATGGGGGGTGTATGAGGAACAAATGGATTGGCAGAAGGGGGCTGTATGAGGAGCAAACGTGTGGGGAGGAGGATGGGGGCTGTATGAGGAGAAAACGGGAGGATTAGGGCTGTGTGAGGAGCAAATGAGGGAGAGGGTGGAGGCTATATGAGGAGCAAACAGGGGAGGGGAGAGGGGCTGTATGAGGAGCAAATGGGGGGAGAGGGTGTGGGCTGTATGAGGAGCAAATCGGGAGGGGAGAGAAGGGCTGTATGAGCATCAAATAAGGGGAAGAGGTTGGGGGTAGTGTATGTAGACGCAGCATGGAGCGCAAGCAGGGGGGATTTGAGAACACAGAAAACGGAGTGAGGGGTTGATAAGTATGGACATAGTATGAGTTGGACAGTATGGGAAACAATGGGGTAAGTTTGAGGATCCAGTATAAATAGTGAGAGGGAGATGGCTGCTGAACAGTATGTGGAGTAAAGGGGGATGGGTGTGGATACAGTATAACAAGTGAGGAAGGGATGGCTGCCACACAGTATGTGGAGTGAGGGGGCATGGCTACGACACAGTATGTGGAATGAGGGGGGATGAATGTAGACACAGTATGTGGTATGAGTGGGAGATAGGTGTGAACACAGCATGTGGAGTGAGGGGAGGGAAGTAGTGAAGAAACTTTAGGGCATGAGAAAAATGTAAGGGGGCACAGAATAGAGAGTGAGTAGTGTTGGGCTGTATGGAGAGGGGGCAGCATGCGGGGACAGTGTGAGGCCACAGCCAGGAGAGGGAGTGTGATAAGGGAGGACAGTATAAACAGTGGGCAGTATACGAGGACACAGTGTGAGAGGACAGTGTGACCAGGGAGTTCACTATGGAAGGAGAGGGCAGTGTGATGAGGGGCAGTGTGGAAGACATGTACAGAAAGAGGGACAGTGTGTAAATCATATTTTGTGCAGGAAACAGTGAGGAAGTACAATTATTATTCCAGGATCAGTGTAGGGCAGATATTTTTGCTTTGGAGAATTTTGATCATTTTGCTATTTTTAAGGGTATCGTGTTGGGATTGGCTGAAGACTGGAAAAGATGGACGTCTCCAGAGACGAGCTGTGGATGTGAAGTCATTATGGCATCTGGACAAGATGAAGAAAAGAAAAAGGCGACCCCGATCAGAGACAAGGTCATCTATAAGGTACCTGGATGTAAATGGTTGTGATACTAATTCTCATTAGTGCTGTAGTTCCTGTGTCGTCTGATGATGACTGAACAACTCCCAGCACCTCCTTACCATTGTTAAGGATGTAGTAGGAGTTGTAGGTTCATGCAGCACAAATATGTATGGGTCTGATCTGACATTATAATTGTTTTACCATGTTCTGATGATGATTTTTTTTTGCTAGATGAGGGTTGTGATGCTGTACTTATGTACTGATAAGGGTTATATGTATGTATGTATTTCTGTACCTCTGGTGGTTCTGGTCATGTATCCCTGTATTGATGAGAGTTTTAATGCTGTGTTTCTATACTGATGAGGGTTCCATGGATGTATTTCTGTACCTCTTTTTTATCCTAGACATATTTCGGGGGGATGGGGGGGGCGCCGTTTGACTTACCTGCCTAGGGCACCAAAATGCCTTGTCCCGGCACTGTTGCAGCCCCAGGGGTATACAGGCCCCCAAATGCTGGCACTCGCCCCCCCTCTGTTGTAAGGCCCCCCCTGCTGCTTAACTTACCATCCCTGGTCTTCTGCACTGCACCGCGCCGGTCTTCTGTGCTCCGTCCTCCATGCTCCCGTCCGGCTGCAACCGGGATCCCCGGCCGTCACAGTAACGATGACGTCATCGTGCGACGGCCGGGGATCCCGGATGCAGCCGGACGGGAGCATGGAGGACGGAGCACAGAAGACCGGCGGTGCAGAAGACCGGGGATGGTAAGTTAAGCAGCGGGGGGGCCCTTACCATACAGGGGGGGCGAGTGCCAGCATTTGGGGGCCACCAAGATTTATATTACCGTATTGACCCGTGTATAAGCCGAGGGGGGGGTCTTATACACGAGTATATACGGTACTTTCAGCATAAGTTCTTAATTATAGCAATGTAACATCTTATGTCCAAAGTTTTCATTCATATTTATATATAAACTAGATGGGTGCCCGATGCACAATGCATCGGGATTCTAGCCGAGCGAGTCTCTGACTCGCAATGGCCGCTTCGCGGCCAATGCTTCGCGCTGCTAAGGCGACTCGCCATGCCCGCTGCGCGGGCATAGCGAGTCGCCTTACAACTGCTCGCAATGGCCGCTTCGCGGCCAATGCTTCGCGGTGCTAAGGCGACTCGCCATGCCCGCTGCGCGGGCATAGCGAGTCGCCTTACAACTGGTCGCATTGGCCGCTGCGCGGCCAATGCATTTTTCGTATCCACATGACCACGCTGAGTCGCATGCGACTTTGGTGCGCGAAATCCATTCGTGATTATATAATAGACTAGATGGGTGCCCGATGCACAATGCATCGGGATTCTAGCCGAGCGAGTCTCTGACTCGCAATGGCCGCTTCGCGGCCAATGCTTCGCGGTGCTAAGGCGACTCGCCATGCCCGCTGCGCGGGCATAGCGAGTCGCCTTACAACTGGTCGCATTGGCCGCTGCGCGGCCAATGCATTTTTCGTATCCACATGACCACGCTGAGTCGCATGCGACTTTGGTGCGCGAAATCCATTCGTGATTATATAATAGATATTTTACTGATCAATTTTCCATTTTAATTTACTAACATGAAGGCAGGTACAGTAGATCTGAAATTGGTGAGATAGTAAAACTGAGTTAGGCTAGGGTCACACATGCAATCCGTTTTTCTAAGTGTTTTCCATGACAAATCCGTTTTTCTAGGCTGCATTTTGTGCCTCCTGTGTCCCTGAACGTTTTTTGGACTTAGTCATTTTTTCTTAAAATTGTATATGCGTTAAAGCATGCGTTAATGCATGGTACCTATATGAACCATGCGTTAACGCATGCGTTTTCCATAGGGCCCCATGTTAAAAAGTGCATGCCTTTTTTTACTGCACCCAAAAACGCTGCTAGCAGTGTTTTTTGGATGCTGGACAAAAAGGTATGCATTTTTGAAAAAGGCAATCACACTTAAGTGCACCATTCATTAACGGATATGAGTTTTTGGACTTAGAAAAAAAAAGTCCAAAAACTGATTCCATAAACGGATGGCATGTGTGACCCTGGTCTTAATCAGGTTTGAGGAACCAATTAGACTATTATCCAACTTCAATGCTTCCCTATGAGGGCAAAGAAGAAATGTTTTACCACATTAAAGAGGACCTGTCACCCCCCTGCTGCATGGCAATCTAAATGCAGCATGTCTGCTGCATTCAGGGAAGGGGTCCCCCATGTGTCTGTGAGCTGTGCACCCAGAGATATAGGCTTTATAATACTTACAGTAAGAAGCCATGGAGTTAGTCACTGTGGCTGGAGTGGGCTCGATTGACTGTGGCCATTCCCTCCCCCTCTGCCTATCTGTGTGCTGCCTCCTGCTGTGTTGTTTATGCTTTGTCAGGGCAGGAATCTGGAGCTAACGACAGGACAAATGATTTGCATGCTGTGAGTGACAGAGAGGAGGAGAGGATAAGGGCAGAGCCTGCACAGCAGAGAGAGGCAGTGGAGGAGGGAATGGCCAGCATCAATCAAGCTCCCTCCAGTCACAGTGACTGACTCCATGGCTTCTAACTGTAAGTTTTACAAAGGCTATATCTCAGAGTACACAGCACACAGACATGCTACATTCAGTGCTGCATTTAGATTGCCATACAGCAGGGGGGTGACAGGTCCTCTTTAAGGTTGTATGATAGACATGGTAACCTGTAATTTTAAATAGTAAATTGAACTTGATGGATTAATAAATTATATTTTTGTTGCATGTATGATTGTTTAGATATAAGCAATCAAGTGTTGTTTTATTTTTCTTTGTTAATCTGCAATCTTATTGTCACTATCACATAATCAAAAGTCACAGTGTAGCTGTGTATTTGTAGTAAAACTATACTTTCAACAAACTTTGTAGAAATATATTTTATGATACAAATCTGCATTCTTTCACCTATCAGCCACTTTACCTCTGCTTCCTGAGCTTGCCATCCCTTTAAAAAAAAAACTTACAAAAGCTTAAATTCATCTTACTCAGTCAAGATTGAGTTTCAGCTCCTTGTGGTGTTATAAGAAACAGCCCATTATACTATATGGCGACAAAAGGGGGAAAATAAATGAGGAGCAGGGTGAGTAAACAGCCAGAGGTAAACATAGAAAAAGTATGGTAAGCTTTCCAACAAGTCTTTCACCTCACCCCGTAGCTGATTCACATTTATACTGCTCAGCACTGCTGGTTAATATCCTCAGTTTTACTGGTTTTGTTTATCTCTATAAACAAATCAAGAACACTAATCCATCTCTGTGTGGTGTTCTGTGCATTGAAGGCCTCATAGTACTTAGCCTCCTCCCACCAGCTCACAGCAGATTGCAAATGAAGAGATCGAGCCTGCTAATGGGTTAAATTGGGAAAATACGTGATACATGCCATATGAATGCAAGAGACAGTGTAATTCCTCATGTACACACAAAAGACCGTTGATTTTGAAAAAGTTACTAGAAAGTATGTCTACCCATTAAGATTGCTATATACACAAGATAACTGTTCGTTCGGTAGGCAGCCATCCCTCCCTCACATACATGAAAGCTGAGCATTCATGTAGTTTCAATAGAAATATAGGAGAAAAAAAGATTTCCAACTGTCATACCCTTCTCTCCATCTTTCAGTGAAGTCCCCATACACATGAGATAGAAGGTTGATCTTGCTGAAATTCATAGGTTTGTCTGACTTTCGCCTAATGTATATAGGGGGCCTTTAATCTAACTAATATCTAAGGCCCCTTTCACATCAGCGTTATTTTTAAATCACGGCAGATGCGGTGAAAAAAACGCATCTGCCGCGATTAACGCATAACCGCGACACCTGTGGCACAGTTGCAGCAAGCCCCATGCAATGTCTATGGGACTTGCGGTAAGGGTGCGGCAGGTGCGGTATCGGCAGGTGCGGCCGCAAAAAAAACCGCGGCTGACCGCGTTTTTTTTCACGGCCGCACCTGCCGCAAGTGCCGAAACCGCACTTGCAGCACCTGCCGCACCCTTACCGCAAGCCCCATAGACATTGCATGGGGCTTGCCGCAACTGTGCCGCAGGTGTCGCGGTTATGCGTTAATCGTGGCAGATGCGGTTTTTTCACCGCATCTGCCGCGATTTAAAAATAACGCTGATGTGAAAGGGGCCTTACTTTTCTATTTTTTTATATGACTGCATTTAAACCTAATGGTCATATTATAATTCAATTCATTGCAAGGAATAGGTATGAAAATAAGACATTCAGGTCAACGCTAAGGCCCCTTTCACATCAGCGGTAATCGCTGATCGCGGCAGTTGCGGTGAAAAAACTGCAACTGCCGCGATTACCGCATAACGGCCGCACTTTCAGTTCACCTGTGGCAAGCCCCATGCAATGTCTATGGGGCTTGCGGCAAGTGCGGTACAGTTGCAGTTTCGGCAGATGCGGCCGCGAAAATAACACGGTCAGCTGCAGTTTTCTCTCGATGCCACATCTGCCGCAAGTGCCGAAACCGCACTTGCCGCACCTGCTGCACACTTACCGCAAGCTCCTTAGACATTGCATGGGGCTTGTCGCAGGTGAACCGCAAGTTCGGCCGTTGTGTGGTAATCACGGCAGTTGCGTTTTCTTCACTGCAGCTGCCGCGATCAGCGATTACCGCTGATGTGAAAGCAGCCTAAGCCATCTTGATTTAGTTACTCCCCTTCAAATATACATTTGTAAATTTTGATGTTTCAGACCCGAGAAGTGTGCCATCGGTGAACATTTTCTACAGCAGCAAAACTGTTTACTCAAACACGTAAAATATTAACTCACTCCACTGAGCACAGATTGAGATCAAAGTTTAAGACTTATATATAATTTTGTTTTATATTAGACGTTCGCCTAGTTATTAATCTCTGAAGAAAAGTACCGTATCTGTTACTGTTTTATGCTATACATGGAAAATAATTTCATTTCATAATATTACATTATGAATACTAAAAATCACACCTGTAGACACATAATTTCTATATAAGTGCGAAAACAAAATGTGAAAACAAAATATATTCTACTGCATAATACTAATGTGTTTGTACTTTTCAAATGTATTTATATTAGTACTTTACTTGGACAACCGCTTCTGATAGTGTTTGCTTACCCCGTTAAAACAACAACAGTGTTGGCACTCACCTGTGGCTTCCGTGACATGAGCATATATGTTTCTCATGAAACTAGCACACTCGGGTTGGGAGAGCCATGACAAGTTCATGCATTGCAATCCGACATCAAACTGTATTGCACATATGTGTGAAAGAGCCCAAAGGATTTTGTTAGTTAATAATGAATACACCTAGCTTTTAAATCTGTAAGCTTTTACCTCAGGAGGTATATACTGTATATATCTTAAAGAACTGGTTAAAGTCCCATCAAAAGAAAAATTTCATTATCATGGTTGGTGGGAACATACAAATTGACCAATTTGTACAATGAATACTCTTTTTTTTTTAAGAGCATAATCTATATGGCAATAATGCAGTGAATATTTTTAATATTAAATGTTTGTATATACAGCAAGTGAAAGAAGTATTGAACAACTCACTAATTTTCTAAGTAAATATATTTCTAAAGGTGCTATTGACATGACTTATCTCTCCACCTGAAGGTCACAACTAGTGATGAGCCACCACCTAAATGTTCAAATTCAATTCGCCGAATTGGGGGGGTGTTTGTCGAATGTTCATCGAGCACTGTCGAACCCCATTGGAATCAATGGTAGGCCACAGCAAACACATACAAAACACCTTCAAAGGTGTCCAAAAGCTGCCAAACTACTCAGAATAGATAACAAACACCAGGAAAAGTGACAACAATCTACCCACAGTACAAATATCTCATGGCGTAGCATGGGTGCACGAGACACAGTCTGTACCAGCCTGCACACTCTTCCAAAGCACTTCAAAATAGAAGTTGGTTAACATTCACCTGAAATTCAGAGGTGAGTGAAACTGACTTTGAATTGACAAATAAATGAGTTACAGGGTAAATGTGGCAATAGTATTCTACATTAAGTAAAACGAGGTGGAGGAGTAAAAGGAGGATGAGACACAGGTACAGGCATGTCACGCCATTCTCAAATCATGTACCACACAGCAAGGGGACCCCAACAAGAGTTCTCACTTTTCCTAAAGTGTCAGACCACAGCAAAATGGCATCAACTGTCGCAGACCAAAAATTGCTAAATGGCTCATCCTGCCTGCATGGTACAGGGTCTAGAACAGAACCTGGTCTAGCATTTCAAGGTTAAACATTGCTCAGCAACTATAAGTTTTGTGGGGTATTACAGGAAAAACTAGAGAGGTAAATCAGTGACCTGTTTAGACCTACTGGGCCGGATAAACTCAAAGTTCATGCAAGCGCTCCCATAAATGTTATGCCCCGCCACACACAGGTGGGACAACTATTAATTTCATGGAGTATTACAGGAAATAATAGAGAGGTAGGTCAGTCACCTTTATAACCCTACTGGGCCGGATAAACTCAAAGCTCATGCAAGCGCTCCCATCAATGTTATGCCCTGCCACACACAGGTGGGACCACTATCAGTTTCGTGGAGTATTACTTAAAAAAGTAGCGAGGTAGGTCAGTGACCTGTTTAGGCCTACTGGACCAGATAAACTCAATGTTCATGGAAATGCTCCCATCAATGTTATGCCCTGCCACACAGGTGGGACCACTATTAGTTTCGTGGAGTATTACCGCAAAAACTAATCAGGTAGGTCAGTGACCTGTTTAGGCCTACTGAGTCGGATAAACTCAAAGCTCATGCAACCTCTCCCACCAATGTTATGCCCCGCCAAACAGGTGGGACAACTATCAGTTTCGTGGAGTTTTATCGATAAAAATAGGTAAGTCAGTGACCTGCTTAGGCCTACTGGGTCGGATAAACTCATGCAAGCGCTCCCATCAATGATATGCCCCGTCACACACAGGTGGGACCGCTATCAGTTTCATGGATTATTACCACAATAACTAGTCAGGTAGGTCAGTGACCTGTTTAGGCCTACTGGGTCGGATAAACTCATGCAAGCGCTCCCATCAATGTTATGCCCTGCCACACACATGTGGGACCACTATCAGTTTTGTGGAGTATTACTGAAAAAAATAGGCCAATGACCTGTTTAGGCCTACAGGGCCGGATAAACTCAATGTTCATGCAAGCGCTCCCATCAATGTTCTGCCCTGCCACAAAGGTGGGACAACTATCAGTTTTGTGGAGTATTACTGCAAAAACTAGTCAGGTAGGGCAGTGACCTGTTTAGGCCTACAGGGCCGGATAAACTCAAAGCTCATGCAAGTGCTCCTATCAATGTTATGCCGTGCCACACACAGGTGGGACCACTATCAGTTTCGTGGAGTATTATCAATAAAAATAGGAGGTAGGTCAGTGACCTGTTTAGGCCTACTGGGCTGGATGAACTCAAAGCTCATGCAAGCGTGTCCATCAATATTATGACCCTAACTTGGATTGGAATCGCTATCTTTCTGGCGCACACAACAGCAGCGGCAGCATCTGACTGTGAGCTCCAACACTGCTAAAGTGGCAATTAAGGAAAATGGCCGGTTCTTATATGGCAAGGACATGTGACATACCCCGTCAATGACACAAACCCTTGTGTGCAAAAAGAGGACTTCGCTCTATTAGTGCTGATAGGCTGACAGACCAGACCACCCACAGTAATTGCGGGAAGAAAAAAAAATGGAGATCTGCATTATTTGACCACAGACCTCTACCCAGACCCCCCCTTCCACTCAGTCTTCCTAGACACTGAAACTCAATAACGTTGCACAAAAGCAGTCATGCTTACAAGTCAGTAACGCTTTTGGTCACGAACCATTATCGAACATAATCTCAAATTACTGTATTTTTAGCAAATTGTTCGCATTTGTCAAATGACTCAAACAAAGCCCAAAACTGGTCGAATTTGAAATTGGCGAACATTTCGAATCAAACATTGCTCATTTCTACTGACAACCCATCCAATCCACTTAGAGAAAGAAAGCAAACTACAGATGTCCGTAAAGTAAGCTACAGTGGGAAAAAAAGTATTTAGTCAGCCTGTAATTGACATCATAGGTAGACCTGAACTATGAGAGACAAAATGAGAAAACAAATCCTGAAAGTCACAATGTCTGATTTGTAAATATTTTTTTTTTTTTTAATTTTGGTGGAAAATAAGTATTTGGTCACCTACAAACAAGTAAGATTTTGGGCTCTCACAGACCTGTAATTTCTTTTTTAAGAGCCTCCTCTATCCTCCACTCATTACCTGTAGTACTGGCACCTGTTTGAAGTTTTGAACTTGTTTTCAGTATAAAGGACACCTGTCCACAACCTCAAACAGACAGAAAAGAGACAAGAGAGCACTCCCTGTGAAAGACCTTCCAGAAACAAGAATTAGAGGGGTGCCGCTAGGCCACTCACTTTGGGGGGTTGTGCGCCCCCGCACAACCCTGGATAAAGCCTCTTATTGAACTTATGTCCTCTGGTCATGGTGCATGGGTTGGCAGTGTCCTCCTGTATCGGTCCTGCGGCTCCTTAGCATGATGCTTCCGGGTTCCGCGTCACGTGACCGCTACTGCCGGAATTACCTCACCGCAGGTCCTTGAATCCTCCAGGCGGTTGCCACGGAGACCAGAGGTCCTTCAGCTTGTTAGGTATTATGATCCACTAGAGCAACTCCTGCCGAACTCCCAGAGAGAGTGATAGCATACAGGAAAAAAGGTACCACCTGAGGAAGACAGAGTACTGTTGAATCTCGTTGTGGCAGCACAAGGGGCCAATAAAGGTCTGATTTTATTTGATGCTCTGCTTGTGATTCATTTAGCTCTCTACAAGCCGATAAAAAACCCCTTTTTTCCTGTAAACAACCTCAAACAGTCACACTCCAAATTCCACCATGGTGAAGACCAAAGAGCTGGCGAAGGACACAAAAGACAAAATTTTAACCCTGCACTAGGCTGTGAAGACTAAACCTGCAATAGGCAAGCAGCTTGGAGTGAAGAAATCAACTGTGGGTGCAATAATTAGAAAATGGAAGACATACAAGACCACTGAAAATCTCGATCTGGGGCTCCACGCAAGATTTGACTCGTGAGGTCAAAATGATCTCAAGAATGGTGAGCAAAAATCCCAGAACAACACGGGGGCACCTAGGGAATGACCTGCAGAGAGCTGAAACCAACGTTACACAGGCTACCATCAGTAACACAATACCCGCCAGGGACTCTGATCCTGCAGTGCCAGACGTGTCCCCCCTTCTTAAGCCATTACATGTCTGGGCCCATCTGAAATTTGCTAGAGAGCATTTGGATGATTCAGAAGATTATTGGGAGAATGTCATATGGTTATATGAAACCAAAGTAGAACTGTTTGGTAGAAACACAACTTGTCGTGTTTGGAGGAGAAATAATGCTGAGTTGCATCCAAAGAACACCATACCTACTGTGAAGCATGGGGGTGGCAACATCATGCTTTGGGGCTGTTTCTCTGCCAAGAAACCAGGACGACTGATCCGTGTATATGAAAGAATGAATGGGGCCATGTATCGTAAGATTTTGATTGCAGACCTCTTTCCATCAGCCAGAGTATTGAAGATGAAACATGGCTGGGTCTTTCAGCATGGCAATGACCCCAAGCACACTGCCAGGACAATGAAGGATTGGCTTCGTAAGAAGCATTTCAAGATCCTGGAGTGGCCTAGCCAGTCTCCAGATCTAAACCCTATTGAGGGAGTTGAAAGTCTGTGTTGCCTCCCGGGAACCATCACTGCTCTAGAGAAGATCTGCATGGAGGAATAGGCCAACATACCAGCAACAGTGTGTGCCAACCTTGTGAAGACTTACAGAAAATGTTTGACCTCTGTTATTGCCAACCAAGGATATATAACAAAGTATTGAGATAAACTTTTGTTATTCACAAAATACTTATTTTCCACCAAAATATGAAAAATAAATATTTTTCTGTTAAATAATGAGAAATGACACAGCGAAAAAGTATTGAGCACATGAAGAAAGAGGGTGCAAAAAGACATGTGAAGTCAAGATACCACCTGAAACTTTTTAGAAATTAATCCTTCCACTTAGTGAAAAATAACATCAGCTGTTTCAATTGATGGGCTATAAAAAGGTGTCTCATTACCAAGGTGCCAGAAAGAAAACAACTCAAGATTGGTAAAACCAGTGAGCTGTATCAAAACCTTTGCAACCTTACTATTAGAAAACATTCTGATGACATTGGTTACAGAAGAATTTCTAAACTAACGAAGGTTCCATTGAGTAGTTATGGCCATGAGGATCCAAGATGGCCGCGGACCTAGGAGGCTGTGTGAAATACAGCTCCAGCTGCAGATACTAGGATCCGCGGCATCCTATACAGGAGACACCGGGAATCTACAAAATAACACCATCCCAGTACAGCAGACCCGGTTGGGAGGCGATAACAGAAGAAATTGAACCCAGGAAGGACGTAGTCACTCATCCGCGGACGGAGCACGCCGACCCCCAAGGCTCGGGACACGAGGCCTTAGATATCCCCAGTTCACCAACCTCCCACAGGTGGACGTCTGCAGCCGGAACCCTAACTCTCAGGCAGCCTGCCCGGCGCGACTGAAGAAGCTGCGCCTTACACCGCGAGGAGAGAGAACGGAGAAGCGGAGAGTCACGTGCAGGCTGAGGGAGACGCCGAAAGAGCCGGAGGGCCGCCGCAGTTAGATTCCCCTGCCGCTGACATCAGGTGACGCCGGGCTTCAGGGTAACGGACCGAGTGGACGGGTGCGGGAGACTAGGTGGTCCCGACCCGCGGGTATCACTAACCGCGATCGGTGCCCGCAAACTGTGGGGGAAGTAACGGTGACCTCCCCATCCTGTGCCTGGCAGCCATTACAGGCAGATGTGGAGCATTACACACACTGTGCAACCAACAACACTGTGACCGTGATCACAGCTAATGCGCAGGGTGATTATCAGCCCCAGTCTGAGACCACTAACCCCACAACAGAGACAATCTTGCCCCTGTGGGAGATCACTTAAGTCCTCAAGTCTGCACACACTGACCACCCTTACAAATCACCAACTGAAATTGCATAAAGACTAAGCCCACCGACTGCATTACTGAAAGGGCGAGAATAATCTTCTGAAATAATCAATATTTTAATCGCCTCCAAACTGTGGGCATAATCCTGGCCCAGCCTTATCTCCTCTTATCTGGAGTGAACCACCTAAGCTCCAGTAGGATCTCCAAAGAAACTCTTGTCATAGCTTAGCACCAATGCCCCTACTCCACACACTAGCATGCTGAGTTGCTAGACAACCAATAGGGGGCGCGGAGCTCGACAGACACAAGGCTTAACAACGTACACAATACCTAACCACAACATGGGGAAGACGACTACAAAAACCCCTAAAAATGTACCCAAAACATCCAAAACGGTCACACAGGCAGATGTTGATCAATTTTTACGCAAACAAAGTGAATCTTCGGATACCCAGAAAATGAGTAAACAATCTACACTCCCATATGTCAACGACTCGGATTCAGATATGGAGTACGAATCTGACACAAGCACCAGAACAAAAGACTCTGTGGTCTCTAGATCATTTTTGAAGAGAATATTAACTAAAGCTTTGGAACCTATAGGGCGAGACTTAGCAGATATTAAACAAGATCTAGCCCTCCAAGGTTACAGGATCGAATCCCTAGAAAACACCCAGAAACCACTAATTCAACATACCAACTCCATACTAGATTGCCTGGCGACCCACGAACAGCAACTTCACCAGGTTCATTCCACACTAGAGGATCACGAGAACAGGGAGCGCCGCAATAACATAACATATGAATCAAAGGCCTCCCCGAAACAGTGGCATTCGAAGCTTTGGGCAAAGCTACCCTAGAAATATTCAAGTCAGTATTGAAAGAGGAAGATCCACAAGACATCGAACTGATCCGAGTACATCGTACGCTCCGCCCCAAACCAGCACCTGGGGACACCCCTCGTGATGTACTATGCAGATTCTTGGACTACCGTAAGAAAGATCTAGTGATGCGTAGAGCTAGAGAGGCTGGAGACCTCAGTTATGCAGACTCCAAGATCCTGCTATTCCAAGATCTATCGGCAATAACCCTGAGAAAAAGACGCCTTCTGAAGCCTTTCACAGAGGCAGTCCTAGCTAAGGGCCACAGGTTTCGTTGGCTTTTCCCATTCGGCATTCACATCACCGCCGGAGAGAGACCTATCATAGCCAGATCTTCAGCCGACATAAAAGCAGCATGCGCCTCTCTAGAAATCAACCTAGAAACTTATCCGGACTTAGAGACATTTCACGCTGCAACGCTACTACAGGCGTTCCCTACTCCGCCGCCCTGGCAACAAGTGATGACTCCGAAATCCCAGCGCACCAAAAAGAGAACAGCAAAGTCTCCAGCGTCGAAAGGCCCAGACAACGCCACCTGAGAAAACATAGTTTACCCTTACTTTTTTGATTTTTCTACCTCCTCTTTCCATAACTGCTTATGGAACGCCCTTGCATTTGTTCGTGGAATGTAGCCTCCCCGAAACAAATGTATTCAAAGATGTTGCTCGCACCATATTGGTGCGATCGCAAGTATATGCCTAAATGTTAATCTTTTACATGTTGTTTTTGAATATATATATCACTAAAACAGGCTCTAGCAGGCAATACGTGATTAATAACTCAGATAACTGATCGAAGAATATTCAGTAGGGACCCTTCCGGTTCCCTACATCTTACGCCTCTACATCCCTTCTTTCCACCCCCACCCCTACAATACTATTTCCAAAATACTGACTAATACCACTACATCCACCCCTACACATCCCCCACATGAGCCTTACCTGACCACACATCTTTCCTTCACCCCCCCTTTTTCTCTAAACGCCCCACTATACGCTCACCCTAATCCATTTGAATATGATACAAATAGCTCTTAACTCGGTATTGAACCTGCTAAGCCTGCTGAGCCTGAGATGTTAACTTTGAAAAACAAAGAATATGATGGTTGATGTTCCATATTTGTGTACGGTTATGATATTTAGATAGCAATAGAGGGACCGCCCCCTCTGGACTGGCGAATCAAAACTCAGATGTTTATGTTGACGAGAAACGTTAATACTAGAAAATTATCGTTTTTTGATTTATTAATGTTCATCTCACCTTTCCTTTTCTCTCTCTTTAACACACTACTGTCTCCTTCTCCGCCCTCCCTTTCTCCCTTCGACCCTACTTCTCCTTTCCCTACCAGGCACGACCGATGCATCTCTCAAAGCATTGACCAACGAGCAAGTAACCTCAAAGACCATGGCTGATGGTAAAGTATTAACTTTTACATCACTCAATGCACACGGACTTAACTCACCCGGCACCAGACACCCAACATTGCATGCCCTTAAGAAACAAGGGACTGATGTACTGTTTGCCCAAGAAACCCACTTTAAACCAAACAAAATCCCAAACTTTGAGAAATCAGTATTCGACAGATGGTATCATGCTACATCACCCCAAACCGGAGCAAAAGGGGCCTCAATAGCATTCAAGAAAAACATACAATTCCAATTAAGAGAGTCTTTGATAGACCCACAAGGCAGATACATTTTGATTAAAGGCCTCCTACAGGGTACATTAATGACACTAGGCAGCCTCTATGCTCCGAACAAAAGAACACTGACATGGATATTAGCCATAATGAAAAAAGTAGAAAGATTCAGAGAAGGCCAAGTAATCATAGGTGGCGACCTAAATGTTGCATTAGAGCCTTCCCTAGACACCACCAAACAAAAGAGCTCCATCTCGGGTAAGGATTTATCCAGAATACGTGCATGCTTACAATCCATGCAATTAGTGGACTCCTGGCGATATATGAATCCATCAACGAGGGATTACACGTATTACTCCAACCCACATAAATCTTACCATAGATTGGACTATATACTAGTGTCAAGAAGAACGTTACCCGACATACAAACGTCCGCGATTAAAGCTAGTATATTCTCAGATCATTCGGCGGTTTTAACGTCAATATCTACCACTAAACGCCACTCAACGCACAAATCTTGGCAAATAAACGAAACAATACTAGACTCCCCTGATCTGAAAAAACGCCTTACAGAGAAACTCCAACAATACTTTAAAGAAAATCAAACGGCCGATATGTCCATACAATCTTTGTGGGAAGCTCACAAGTCTGTAATACGAGGGAATTGATCTCGATGGCGTCTTACCTTAATAAGAGAAGACACTCAGAAACCCAACAATTATATGATGAGATTGCGGACTTGGAACTTCAACACAAAAAATACCAGGATCCTGACATAATATCTCTGCTAACGTCTAAACGAATGCAATTGAAAAACCTAATCAACATAGCATCGGCGAAACAATATAAAAAATGGAAAAATAAAATGTATGCACACGGCGACAAGGCCTCCAAATTCATGCTCTCCTACCTACGTAAACGACAATTACGCACACAAATACATTCAATCAAAAATGAAAATGGGGTAGAATCACAAGACCAGGGACACATTGAGCAAGCTTTCCTTGATTACTATACACGACTATACAATCTGCTCCTAACGATTCTGCTGAAACTGTTAGCCTGAGGAGCCGGAGGACTTCTTGAAGGACCTGCAACTCCCGACTCTCTCAGAAATAGACCAACAAACACTGCTGCAACCTTTCACACTCCGAGAACTCCAGTCCACTCTGTTACGCTGTCCTAAGGGCAAAGCACCGGGTCCCGACGGTTTTTCTGCTGTATATTATAAAACTTTTCCCTCCCTGCTCCTTCCACACCTCCTGACACTATGTAATGCAACACTTGCAGGTCAACCACTACCTGGCCAGATGCTTGAAGCTAAGATTTCGCTGATCCACAAAGAGGGAAAAGACCCAACACTGTGCAGTAATTACAGGCCTATATCTTTATTGAATGTAGACTTAAAACTATTGGCTGGAATGATTGCTCACAGATTGGCGGCATTTTTACCACATCTGATATCAGCAAATCAAACAGGCTTTGTTGGGGGCAGGGAGGGGAAAGACAACGCACATAAAATCTTACATTTAATACAATATGCGAAAATGCGCAATCTCTCACTGGTCCTTCTAGGAACAGATGCGGAGAAGGCGTTTGACAGAGTGGACTGGACCTTCTTAAAAGAGGTCCTACTGAGATTCAAAATCCCCACAGCCTTAATCATATCTATCATGGCAATGTATCGACATCCCACAGCACGAATAAAGATTAATGATTCTATAACATCACCATTTACTATAGGTAACGGAACCAGACAGGGCTGCCAGTTGTCTCCATTGTTATTCGTGATGGCAATGGAACCTCTTCTGATGGCGATTCAACATAATAGTAACATAGAGGGCATTGCAATAGATGGAGAGCAATTTAAAACTGCTGCATTTGCAGATGACCTATTAATATTCCTTACAAACCCCGAGAGGGGACTCTGTGCACTCATGGAACTTATGGACCAATATGGCAGACTGTCCAATTTTAAAATAAATTTATCTAACTCTGAAGCCCTAGGGATACAGATCAAACCATTAACTCTCCAAAAACTAAAAACCCTGTACCCCCTCTCGTGGCCCAAACATCATATCACCTACCTAGGTGTGAAAATAAGTGGGAATCATCGTGACTTATTTGCGTTAAATGTCCTCCCACTCCTTACTGCTACGACAACACTGATACAAAATTGGAGAGACTCATATCTCTCCTGGATGGGGAGGAAGAATATGCTAAAAAGTTTGATATTACCTAAATTCAACTATCTCTTCCAAATGTTGCCAATAATAATCCCGACTAGCTATCTTATCAAAGTGAATGCACTCTTTAATAAATACATATGGAAAAGTAGAAAACCACGCATATCACAACGTACGTTATCACTCCCAAGACGACTTGGTGGCATGGGGGCCCCAGACATCAAACTATATTATAGGGCAGCACAACTCTCTAGAATAATAGACATAATAAGAGGAAATAGAGATAAACAATGGCTGAAAGTTGAAAACGCCATGGCACCATTTAGTCTCAGGTCAATCTTCCTCGTACATTCTAATATTAAACAAAATGTAGCCATACTAAATCCTTTCACCAAGTCCACACTAAAGATATGGAAACAAGTTGGAAATGCCTTGATGCCACCACTAACCCCATTAGCCAATATTAACGATTTACTTGCGCACCAGGAGACACTACGAGATACATATACGAAAACATATGACAGACAGTATACACACCCAGTAGATCAACTACATCACGATGGAGTCATTAAGTCCCTCTCTGACTTACAAACGATACCGGGACTGTCTAACTTAAACTTCTTACAATACAATGCACTTAGGCATATTCTCCACCCGCTTCTAAAGAAATCTGACCTTGGATTGACTGAATTTGAGAAGCTTTGCGCTGCAGTGGCAAAACCTAAACAAATATTTTCCAAAATCTACCAATCACTATTGATTACAGACACCAACCCCAAGGGAGCATATATAGCACACTGGGAAAAAGATCTGGGTTATAAATTTACGCACTCACAGATTCACTATATTTATAACCACTCACATGGTCCAACTCAGTGCGTGAGAGCTCAGGAATCCTCCTATAAGGTAACCACCAGATGGTATCATACACCAGACCAAATTCAGACATGGGACATTAACTACCCTTCTGAATGCTGGAGATGCGGAGCTTCGGAAGCCACTTACATACATATGTGGTGGAGCTGCCCGACACTAGTGAAGTTTTGGAAGCGAGTGGAGAATCTCATTGAGACAGTTATCAATAGACCAACCCAACTGAGACCAGAAGAAGCCTTGCTGCACTTCCCGATATGGCCCAACCACAAAATATCCTCAACCCTAGCACAACAAATACTAAGTGCAGCAAAGCTATTAATACTTTTATACTGGAAAACCCATGACATTCCCACGTTAATTCAACTGAAAGAGAAAATCCATTCTTTATTCCATGTGGCTGAGATAGTGGCATCAGTGAATAATACCACATCAGCCAACCTACTTACTTGGAGACCATGGCTGTCCTATTTTAATAAGGTAAAATAGAAAATTACTTGAACATATTTACTATATCAAATAACGTGCCGATTACACCCCTCCCCTCTTACCCCTTCCACCTCTTACCCTACTATCTACTATTTCTCTCTACTTTTCTTTGGACCTGATTTACTTACGTAAATTAGCTTCCTTTTAAATGTTAATATTTTATGTTAAGTCTGATAGATCTCTATGAATGGAGTAGCTACAATGTAAAGATATGCACTCATTGCCAAAGCAAACAGTACCCTATGCTCAAACAATCTCAAGACTCATTGGCAGTTAATCTTCCTTTTTCCTGGTTATAGTACTGAATATAACAAATACATTGTATCCTGTGTTCTCTTGAAATTGAACTCTTTCACTCTATTCATGTTGTATTGTTTATCTTGTTTATCTTGTACCATTCATCTTGTATAAATGCTACTGTTTCTTGCAAAAAATAATAAAAAGAATTTTGAAAAGAAAAGAAAAGAGTAGTTATGGCCATAATCTGTAAGTGGAAAGAAATTCATTACCACCGTAATAAAATTGGGGGTGGCATGGGGGGTGGGGTTAGAACAGTCAATATAGTAGGAAGGAATAGAGGTAAAGAGAGATGCATAAAGTGCATGTACACTAATGCCAGAAGCCTCACCAACAAAGTGGAGGAATTAGAATTGATTTTGTTGGAAAATAATTATGCATGGTGGGGATATCGGAGACATGGCTGGATGAGAGCCATGACTGGGCTGTTAATTTACAGGGCTATTGTCTGTTCAGAAATGACCGTACAAATAAGCGAGGGGGAGGTGTGTGTTTATACGTAAAATCATCCTTAAAACCCATCCTGCGTGTTAATATAGGTGAATCTAATGGAAATGTAGAGTCTCTGTGGGTGAAGATAAGGGGAGGGGGAAAAATAATAAATTACTTATAGGGGTTTGTTATAAGTCCCCAACAATAATGGAAGAGGAGGGGAATATCCTCATAAAGCAAATAGATGAAGCAGCGACTCAGGGAGAAGTCATTATTATGGGGGACTTCAACTACCCTGAAATACATTGGGGAACAGAAACCTGCAGTTCTAGCAAAGGTAATAGGTTTTTGACAACTATGAGAGACAATTACCTTTCACAACTGGTTCAGGACCCAACAAGAAGGGGGGCACTGCTAGACCTAATATTAACCAACAGGCCAGGCATATCAAATATATGGGTTGGAGATCACTTGGGTAATAGTGATCATAAAATAATAAGTTTTCAAGTATCCTTTAATAAGATGTGCAGTAGAGGGGCTACAAGGACACTAAACTTCAGGAAGGCAAATTTCCAACGGTTGAGAGATGATCTTAGTGCAATAAACTGGGACGATGTCCTGAGACATAAAAGTACACAAAGCAAATGGGAGACGTTTATTAGCATCCTGAATAAGGCTTGTGCACAATATATACCCTATGGGAATAAGCATGCTAGAAATAGGAGGAAACCACTATAGCTAAATAAGGCTGTAAGGGGCGCAATAAGTGACAGAAAGAAAGCATTTAGGGAATTAAAGCAAGTAGGTAGTGATGAGGCATTAAATAAATACAGAAAATTAAATAACGTTTGTAAAAAGCAAATCAAGGCAGCAAAGATTGAGACAGAGAGACTCATTGCCAGAGAAAGTAAAAATAATCCCAAAATATTTTTTAACTACATAAATAGTAAGAAACTAAAAAATGATTGTGTTGGCCCCTTTAAAAATAATCTGGGTAAAATGGTGGATGAGGATAAGGAAAAAGCCAATATGCTAAATGACTTTTCTTCAACAGTATTTACACAAGAAAATCCCATGACAGACAATATGATCAGTGATAAGAAAAACTGTCAATTAAATGTCACCTGCTTAATCCAGCAGGAAGTACGGCATCGTCTAAAAATCACTAAAATTGACAAATCCCTGGGCCCGGATGTGATACACCCCCGAGTACTGCAGGAATTAAGTACTGTCATAGATAGACCATTATTTTTAATCTTTAAAGATTCCATAATAACAGGGTCTGTACCACAGGACTGGCGTATTGCAAATGTGGTGCCAATATTCAAAAAGGGAACAAAAACTGAACTTGGAAATTATAGGCCAGTAAGCTTAACCTCTACTGTGAGTAAAATCCTAGAGGGTTTTCTAAGAGATGCTATACTGGAGTATCTGAAGAAAAATAACCTCATGACCCAAAATCAACATGGTTTTACGAGGGACCGTTCCTGTCAAACTAATCTGATAAGCTTCTATGAAGAAGTAAGTTCTGGACTGGACCAAAGAAATGCAGTGGATGTGGTGTATATGGACTTTTCAAAAGCTTTTGATACGGTGCCACACAAAAGGTTGATACATAAAATGAGAGCAATGGGGATAGGGGAAAATATGTGTAAGTGGGTTAAAAACTGGCTTAGCGATAGGAAACAAAGGGTGGTCATTAATGGAACACACTCAGAATGGGTCACAGTTAACAGTGGGGTACCACAGGGGTCAGTGTTGGGCCAGCTTCTTTTTAATATATTTATTAATTACCTTGTAGGGGGCATACAGAGTAGAGTCTCAATATTTGCAGATGACACTAAACTCTGCATGGTAATCAATACAGAGGAGGACAATTTTATATTACAGGAGGATTTATGTAAATTAGAAGCTTGGGCTGATAAATGGCAGATGAGCTTTAATGGGGATAAATGTAAGGTCATGCACTTGGGCAGAGGAAACAAAAGGAATAATTATGTGCTTAATTGTAAAACACTGGGCAAAACTGTCACTGAAAAAGACCTGGGTGTATGGGTAGATGACAAACTCACATTTAGTGGCCAGTGTCAGGCAGCTGCTGCAAAGGCAAATAAAATAATGGGATGCATTAAAAGAGGCATAGATGCTCATGAGGAGAACATAATTTTACCTCTATACAAGTCACTAGTGCGACACACGTAGAATACTGTGTACAATTCTGGTCTCCGGTGAATAAGAAAGACATAGCTGAACTAGAGCGAGTCCAGAGAAGAGTGACCAAGGTTATTAGAGGACTGAGGGGTCTGCAATACCAAGACAGGTTATTAAACTTGGGGTTATTTAGCTTGGAAAAACGAAGGCTTAGGGGTGATCTTATAATAATGTATAAATATATGAGGGGACAGTACAGAGAACTTTCTAATCATCTGTTTACTCTTAGGCCTGAGATGGGGACAAGGGGGCATCCTCTACGTCTGGAGGAAAGAAGGTTTAATCATAATCACAGACGTGGATTCTTTACTGTAAGAGCAGTGAGACTATGGAACTCTCTGCCACATGATGTTGTAATGAGTGACTTACTACTATTATTTAAGAAGGGCCTGGATGCCTTTCTTGAGAACTATAATATTACCAGTTATATATACTAGATCAGTGATGGCGAACCTTTCCGAGCCCGAGTGCCCAAACTGCAACCAAAAATCCAAATTTTTTAAATGAACAATTGTTTATTGACAACTGTATAATGTAAACAAAATATTTGAGTCTTACATTCTGCTTTTTAACATTTTAACAACTTAACATAAGCTTTTTAACAATCCCCTCACCCACAGTCACAATTCTTTAGATGGACACCTTTCTTGCATCCAAGCCCAAAAATGGAAAACTTCAGGTTTCAACTGTAGCTTGCTTTGAATAACACTGGGGAACAATTTGAAAAACATTTTCTGTTAAGTTAGGTTTTTGAGCTGATTTATACTAAAATTGGCATGCTGATTCCAAAAATGTAGTCAGTTTTTTTCTAGTACGTCAAGTTTTTCCTCCACAACTTACCAGAGAAGCACAATTGCACTGATATCTGTAATAAGACTTGTTATCTGATTACAATTCGACTCATATATCCTTTGTAAAAAACATGATAGTGTTAAAAAACATATTTGTCATGCCTATTTCTTATATATTTCATTTTTTGTTCATATTTGTACTATTTAAAAAAAAACAAAAAAACACTTTTTAGGTACAGTAGTTTACATATTTTTGAGAAGACAAAAATCGTATAGTTCAAAAACTTGACGTGATAGAGAAAAACTGAGATCATTTCTGGATTCAGCATCCAAAAATGAATTAAGAGCAGTTGTCTGACCTAACTCCTAAAAAATTGTGTTCCCCAGTGTAATTAATGTGATTTTTGCTGTTGGATAGATGCTGCTAACTTGTCTACCCTTGGCTCATAATTTGTAAGTTTGAGAGCGACACATGCAGCACTGAGGTCATCTGTTAGTCTGTTTCTGGAGTCAGATTTGACGTAATTTAAAGCTGAAAAGAGCTGCTCACAAGAATACGATGACCCAAAAAGAGTAAGCAAAGCAATCCCAAATGCTTTCATGGACTTAAAAGTATTTGGCAGACAATTCCACACTGTGAGGCACCGCCGGCATGATCCGCATGGCCGGGGTACATCACATGTAGGATCAGAGGATGATCCTGTGCACACTGGCCGGTTTTCCTGTGATGATAATACTGTGTAAACCAACCTGAACACAATGAGGTTGCAAGAGCCTAATGAGCGGTAGTGAGAGTGAGAGGAGATCGAGGAGTCCATGAGGAATAGGATGTAATGAGTGAGTGCTGACAACCCGGAACACAGGGAGTTAACCTGAGCTGTGTGACAGGCTGATTACAAGCAGCTGAGGGGGTGTGTCCATGTGGGAGTGGCTGGCACGATAAGAGCCGGCCACCTGAGTGATTGTGAGATTCATTCAGTCTGGAGGCTGAGATTGATCCTGGAAGCTGAGAATGAGTCAGATGGAAGCTGAGACCAGCCTGAGTGCAGAGCAGTCGAAGGCTCTGTGTGCATGACATGATGGGAGCATGCTAGCTCCATGCCGGTGCCGAGGTCCGTGGTCGTGTCCGCACCTAGAGGGGGAAGCCATGGTTGACCCGTGGATGCTAGACCGGGCGTGGGGTGAAACACGCCCGGGAAAGGAGCCTGTGGGGATGCCTGGTGGAACCTGTGACCCAGGTAGCGAGACCCGGATCCGTGCCCGGTAAGAAAGCAGTTCCCGAGCGATAGTGTGAACTGTGCACCTGGTGTGCGTAAATCATGTTAGGCGAGTATAGACCGCCCTTGGGACCGACTCAGTGGAGTCCGTGAAAGGTCCTGATGAACCGGAATGTATGTAGCCCGTGGAGGCAATTGTATGTAGTGTGCCAGGCGGGCATAGACCGCCTTTGGGTCCGAGTCAGAGTACTCAGTTAAGGGACCCGATGAACTATGTGTATGAGGGCGTAAGTAATGGCCCTGAATGAGAGATGATGACCTATGTAAGACCCATGTATAATAATGTGGAGAGACAGTGACCCAGCTGGTATGGATGATGTTGGAGGCGTTCCGTCCTTGGGACGAGAGGGAGGCTTGCCCTGCTGCTTGCAGAGGGTACCGTCCCTCAACCACGACCTCTAATGGGGTGAGTGTGCCTGTGGTGCCAGAGACAGGGGTAAGAGGGCTCCAGTAGGTAACGGATGTAGAGGTTCCCGTCTCCTATGGTTTGCCAGTCCCTGTAATGGGCCATGGAGGGGCCACAGTCCATGGATGTGGGCTGTGAGCAGGTGTGTGATCCATGGACGTTTGAATGATGGATCACATACGGTGTGTAAGGACCCGGTCAGGCAGGATTCCTGACTACGGGAGAGTGTTGAGTCATCATGCTGGGGGACGAAAGCCAGGCGGCAGGTACCGCCATTGGGACCCACAGGGCCCGGTGAGGCGTATGTAACGAAGGTCAGAAGCAGGGGTTAGAAGGGCTCCCGTATTGGGTAACGCGTGGTTAGGCCGGAGGCCGCAGCCACGGGTTACTAGGGTTTGCCAATCCCTGTTATGAACCCGGAAGGGTCATCATCGAAGTATATCAAATGTATTTATTATAAAGGTACTGTAAGATGTGTAAGTAGGCCGGAGGCCGTAGCCACCACGGGAGCTGTTAGTAGAGCTCCAATGGGGACAGAGAGTCGTGGTTACAGGTCCCGGGTTACTATAAATCGTTATGTGCAATATAAGTGTTGTGATGTTAAATGTAAATGTATGGTGTTTATGTAAAGTGTTGTTAATCAATGTGATATGTGTGAAACATGCTACCCGGGTTATGTGATTAATATGTGAAAATAAACGGGTAGACATTGGTTAACTTAAAAACACGTGTTCTTGTCGTTTTGCAAGCGGGTTCCCCGGTTGCTGCCTCACAACACTTTAAGGATTTCATTGTCAGAACTAAGTGTGCTGTCCGTTGTCATCCCTTCTATGTGCTCTAGTGTTTAACGCAGGTCATAGAATTTATTTTTCCAAATAGAGCTTTCTTGAAATTCCAATAGCTCCATTACTAGATTTTCTAAATCTAACCACTCTAAGCAGGAAAGATCAAGTTCTTCAAATTCGGCTCTGTCTGGAGAAGTCAGAAAACACAGGGTTGCCTCCATTTTACGAAACTGTAAAAATCTGTTGCTAAAATTCAACTTTGCAGCTCGGACAACACTTCAAATTTCTTCATTACTTGTAGGACTATCTGCAAATGTTGTAGAATTTTCTAAGTGCATTTTTAGATTTGGAAAATATTTCAGCTGTCCACTTTCAAGGTCTCTTTCAAAAACCTGAAGTTTTCTCTCAAATGTTTTGATATCACAAAACATCCTCTCTGCTGTTTTAGCTGCACCTTGTAACTGTTTGTTCAGTACATTGAAGTGTACTGTAAAATCTGTAAAAAACATGAGGTTCGTAAGCCAGGCCATATCAGTGAACTGTGGATATTCCTGCCCTTTTTCATCCATAAACAGCCTAATTTCATCCAAGCAAGCTACAAATCTCTCCAGGACTCGTCCTCTGCTCAGCCACCGGACGTTATTGTACATAAGTAAACAATTATACTGTGCCTTAACCTCTTCAAGAAGTAATTGAAGGGGGGCGTGGCCTAGCACCTCATGGAAGTGGCCGCATAACTCGGGAGCTCCCGGACCCCGGGCTGATTTAACATCTTTCCAGCGCCCCAATGCTCCTCCGGACCCTCGGAACCAACTCAGTAGACGCGTGAACGAGGGCTGCACAGATGGGTAAAGTAAAACCGACACAATCTTCCCCTCCAAAGCGGGTTTCTGATTATTTCCTGCCGGGCCGCTCAGACGCAGTGCTCTCCTCCAACATGGCGCCCCCCTCCCCCCGAGCTGCACGCGCATCCCGCCGGGAACAACAGGCTCTGGGCTCTGGTTTAGCGGAGCTCTCCCCTGATTCTCCGGTTACCTATACGGTCATGAAAGACCTAATGACAGACCTCCTCTCTGGCCTAAGGGCATCGTTGCAGGACGATATGAAGGAGATGATGGTGGATCTGAGGGGGAAGGTGAATGCACTGGGCTCTAGGACGGATCACCTCGAGTCCAAAATGGCGGAACTGGTGCAGTCCCACAACAAGCTGTTGGACGATCATGAGCAGCTCCAAGCTACGATGTCTACGGTACAAGCAAAAAGTGTTGATGCGGAAGACCGTAACCGGCAGAACAATATACGTCTCCGGGGCGTCGCGGAATCCGTGCGCGATCCGGACCTTAATGGACTTCTGCGAGATTTCCTGAGAGAGGTTCTTCCTGACCTGGATCCCAGGGACCTCAAAATAGACTGAATCCACAGGCTTCCTAAGCCTCCGGGGGTCGGCCCTGAGCTCCCGCGAGATGTGATCGCCAGGATCCATTTCTATGACACTAAGGAGGACTTCCTCAAGGCGCTTAGAAGCTCGCCGACACTAACGGAACGCTTCGCCGACTTGGAGGTTTTCCCTGATCTCTCCCCTGGGACCTTAGCATTGCGCCGAGCCTTCAAGCCTTATACAGCCATCCTTCGGGAGAAAGAGGTCCCGTATCGTTGGGGCCGATCCACCCGCCTTATAATACGGAGGGATGATGTCACCCATGTTTGCATTGCCCCGCCGCAAGCGGCCTC